>MU664677.1:21117-34788 GCA_026770625.1 Nicotiana glauca
AGCTTGTCATTTAGCCTAATTTATTTCTATAGCCATGCTAGGCATTTCAGATGTTTTCAGTAATTTTGTTTTAAAGACGCATTTTGTTTCAAAATAATTGTTCGATTCATCGAGTCGTACTTGTTTTATGGTGTTTTCAAAATTTAATCAATGCATTGCTATTTATTATTCATTATTATCTTTCACATTTTCTTTCTACAGTGTTATTATTACTTTTCCTGATGAATCGGTAACAGTGACATGTAATGAGATAACGCATATAAGGATAGTGACTCAGAAGAAGAGGATGAAATACATGAAGAAATTGTCAGAGAGGTTGAGAACTTCAAGAATAAACCTAAATTCAACCCGGACAAAACCGAAGCAGTAAATTTGGGAGACACCGAGACCGTCAAGCAAACTCGCATAAGCATTTACTTATCAATGCTAGAGAAAGAGGAGTATGTTTATTTCTTGAAGGAATATGAGGATATATTTACATGTCATATGATGACATGACTGGTCTGAGTACATCCATAGTGGCTCATAAATTGCCTACCAATCCAATGTGTCTGCCAGTGAAGCAAAAACTCAGAAAATTCAAACCAGACATGAGCCTAAAAATCAAGGAGGAGGTCACTAAGAATATCAAGGCCAAAGTCCTCAGGGTAGTTGAGTACCCAATCTAGTTAGCCAACATTGTACCAGCTCTGAAGAAAGATGGGAAAGTCAGAGTATGTGTTGACTATTGAGATCTAAATAGAGCAAGTCCCAATGATGACTTTCCACTACCAAATATACATATCCTGATCGACAATTGCGCCAAGCATGAACCCTAATCCTTTGTAGATTGCTTCGCGAGTTATCACTAGATCTAGATGGATGAAGAACACACAGAGAAAATAACTTTCAGCAGACTATGGGGGTATACTACTATAAGATGATGTCATTCAGTCTAAAGAATGCTGGGGCTACTTACATGAGAGTCATGACAACTATCTTCCATGACATGATACATAAGGAAATATAGGTGTATGTTGATGACGTCATTATCAAATCCAAGAGAGTCACATATCACATAGCAGACTTGAGAAAGTTATTTGATAGGTTAAAGAGGTACAACTTAAAACTAAACCCCGCAAAATGTGCATTCGGGTTTCCCGCATAAAAGTTAATGGGATCATTGTCAGCCGTCGGGGAATTGAGTTGGACCCATCCAAATTTAAGGCTATTCAAGAATTACTGCCAGCGAAAAGCAAGAAGGACGTTATGAGCTTCCTAAGGCATCTCAACTATATCAGTCACTTCATAGCAAAATCCACAGTTGTACGTGAACCCATCTTCAAAATGTTGAGGAAAGATGTTGAAATGAGTTGGACCTTAGATTGTCAGAAATCTTTCGACAAAATCAAGGAGTACCTATCGACACCACTAGTCCTAGTCCCGCCAGAACCTGGGAAACCTTTGTTACTCTATCTATTTGTATTATATGGAGCTTTCGGATGTGTTTTGGGACAACATGACGAGACATGGAGAAAGGATCAAGCCATCTACTACTTGAGTAAGAAGTTCGCACTCTATGAAGCAAGATACTCTCTGCTGGAGCGCACTTGCTGTGCTTTGACCTGGACAGCTCAAAAATTGAACATTACTTCTACGCCTATACCACATACCTCATATCCAGGATGGACCCTCTGAAGTACATCTTTTAGAAGCCCATGCCGATCGAAAAATTAACTAAGTGGCAGATACTGTTAAGTGATTTTGACATCGTCTATGTAACTCAGAAGGCGATCAAAGGACATGCATTGGTAGACCATCTTGCTGAAAATCCTATGGGAGGAGAATACAAACCCTTGAAAATGTATTTTGCTAATGAAAAAGTATCATTCGTAGGAGAGGACATTACTGAAGCTTACAACGGTTGGAGGATGTTCTTCGATGGAGCTACAAACTTTAAAGGAGTGGGAATTTGAGCGGTTTTTGTATTAGAAACAGGTCAACACTACCTTGTATCTGCGAAGCTTAAGTTTCCATGCACAAAAAACATGTCGAAATATGACGCTTGCATCATGGGGCTCAATCTGGCCATCGATATGAATATACATGAGTTACTGGTAATTAGAGATTCAGATCTTCTAGTACATCAGGTTCAAGGAGAATGGGCTACGAAGAACACCAAGATATTACCATACTTGTATCATGTGCAGGAGTTAATGAAGAGATTCACAAAGATAGAATTCAAACATGTGCCCAGAATTCAAAATAAGTTCGCAGATGCATTGGATACTTTGTCATCAATGATACAACATCCAGACAAGAATTTCACTGATCCCATCATGGTGAAAATCCATAACCAGCCAGCTTACTGTGCTCATATTGAAGAAGAAGCGGATGGAAAACCTTGGTTCCACGACATCAAGGAATATTTGGCCAGAGGAGAATATCCAGAGCAGGAAAATGACACTCAGAAACGCACTCTGTGGAGGCTATCAAATCATTTCTTCCAAAGTGGAGGAACCATATATAGGAGAACTCCTGATATGGGGTTGTTAAGGTGCATTGATGTAAAGGAAGGTTCTAGATTGCTTGAAGAAATACATGTCAGAACTTGTGGACCACATATGAATGGTTTTGTACTAGCCAAAAAAAATACTCAGAGCTGGATATTTTTGGATGACCATGGAGACGGATTGTATCCTATATGTAGAAAATGCCACCAATGTTACGTACATGCAGACATGATAAGGGTACCACCCAATGAGCTCAATGCAACAAGTGCATCTTGACCTTTTGCTATCTGGGGAATGGATATCATCGAGCCCACTGCCTAAAGGGGTACATGTTCATTTTAGTGGCTATTTACTACTTCACAAAATGGGTAGAGGTTGCATCCTACAAAGCCGTAACTAAGAAAGTCGTCGCAGACTTTGTCAAGGATCATATTGTTTGCCGATTCAGATTCTCGAGTCCATTATCACTGATAATGACGCCAATATCAACTGTGACCAGATGAAAGCCATGTTTGAAACCTTCAAAATCAAACACAAAAACTCTACAACATACATACCTCAAATGAATGGAGCTATGGAAGCTGCTAACAAGAACATCAAGAAGATACTAAGGAAGATGGTAGAAAACCACAAACAATGGCACGAGAAGTTACCCTTTGCCTTATTGGGATACCGCACTACAGTCCGCACATAAACTGGATCAACCCCCTATTTACTGGTTTATGGTGCTGAAGCTGTCATTCCAGCTGAGGTAGAAATTCCTTCTTTGAGAATCATACAGGAAGCCGAGCTCAGCGATACAGAATGGATAAGGAGATGCTATGAGCAAATGGACCTTATAGATGGAAAAATATGAATGTAGTATGTCACGGTCAGCTTTATCTGAACAGAATGTCCAGAGCTTTCAACAAAAGAGTCAAACCAAGACAATTCGCACCAGGACAATTGGTACCGAAGAAGATCTTCCCGCATCAAGATGAAGCCAAAGGGAAATTATCTCCCAACTAGAAAGGTCCTTACATGGTTCACTGGGTGCTAACAGGAGGAGCACTCATACTTGTAGAAATTGACAGAGAAGTTTGGCTGAAACCAACCAATTCAGACGTAGTCAAGAGATACTATGTTTAGATTATTTACATTTCGTTATCTGATGCAATTGAAGTACGCTCGACCAGATTCCCGTTTAAGTGGGGATACGTAGGCATCCCTGTGGGTTCGGTCATATCTTAATAAAATTTTCATTTTTCCCCAGCACCATAAACTAGGGCAGAATTTTGAGGAGGACCCTCAAAATTTTGGAGCAAGTCCAACCGACGTCAGCATATGCCAAACTATCAGAAATTGGTTAAGAAACTGGGGCATAGTTTTGAGAAGGATTGCCAAAATTTCGAAGAAGGTTCAACAAGTTTTTTCACCCGCAAACGGCCGAAGGATCATTTACCAAACAGGGGCAGAATTTTTAGGAGGACCCTCTCTAAAATAAGAAGAGCTGCAATGTCTCTGAAATGTGTTACAGTTACTAGTTCATCCAAAATTACTTGATATTTCACCATGAAAAATAACTTCATTTTTTTTATCAATAAATGCATATTTTCGAAAACTCTATTTCCATGATAGTCAGGTGCTACCCAGGGCAACTCAAACAAGGCCATCGGAATGGAGCAAAGCAAAGCTATCAGACGAAGGCACGAACCAACCCCTTACAAAATGTACAATTTTCTTTGGATGCAGGCATGGTGAACATAACAGACGCATTCACGAACATATACATACCAAAGTCCTAATGATCAGGCTACTCGGCACAAATATATATCTAGCTAAGAACTATCCTATTCTTATTTATTCTTTGCATGAGGCTAAGCCCTGCCTCCATATTTGCATAAGGCTAAGCACTACCTTCTCCTTGTATGAGAATAAGCTCTGTCTCAAAATCTTGCATGAGGCTAAGCCTTGCCTCCATATTTGCATAAGGCTAAGCACTGCCTTCTCCTTACATGAGACTAAGCCCTGTCTCAAATCTTTACATGAGGTTAAGACCTACCTCCATATTTACATAAGGCTAAGCATTGCCTTCTCCCTACATGAGACTAAGACATGTCTCAAATCTTTGGATGAGTCTAAGCCATGCCTCCATATTTGCATAAGGCTAAGCATTTCCTTCTCCTTGCATGAGACTAAGGTTTGTCTTAAATCTTGCATGAGGATAAGCACTGCCTCTATATTTGCATAAGGCTAAGCATCACATTCTCTCTGCATGAGACTAAGACCTATCTCAAATATTTGCATAAGGCTAAGCCCTGCCTCTATATTTGCATAAGGCTAAGCATTGCCTTCTCTCTGCATGAGACTAAGCCCGGTCTCAAATCTTTAAATAAGGCTAAGCCCTGCCTCCATATTTGCATAAGGCTAAGCATTGCCTTTTCTCTGCATGAGACTAAGACCTGTCTCAAATCTTTGCATGAGGCTAAGCCTTGCCTCCATATTTGCATAAGGCTAAGCATTACCTACTCTCTTCATGAGACTAAGCCTTGTCTCAAATTGTTGCATGAGGCTAAGCCCTGCCTCCATATTTGCATAAGGCTAAGCATTGCCTTCTCTCTGTATGAAACTAAGCCCTGTCTCACATCATTGCATGAGGCCAAGCCCTGCCTCCATATCTGCATGAGGCTAATCCATGCCTCCATGTTTTCATAAGGCTAAGCATTACCTTCTCTTTGCATGAGACTAAGCTCTATCTCAATCTCGCACGAGGCTAAGCCCTGCGTCCATATTTGCATAAGGCTAATGCACTGCCTTCTCATGGGACTAACCATTGTCCCCCCCCCCCGCATGAATATTTCTCTTTTATTGGCACTATTTCTCTCGGGATAAGCTCTGACCCAAACTCTGCATGAGACTAAGCTTTGTCTTGCTATCATTTTTATCATATCTCCGCACTTCATGGGCTGGCATATAGTCAACCTGTCCAAAGGCGTCATAGTCTAAAGGCATCATCCTCATAGCCTGAAGACACTATGTCATGGCCCGACGATCTCTCAATACTTGTAAATCATTATTCAAAGGCATCGTGGTTCATAGGCACCATCCTTATCGCCCGAGAACATCATTTCATGGCCTGCGAATCTCCTATCTCACAATTCATAGCCCAGGACATCATAGTCTAAGGACGTCATCTGCACTGCCCAAAGGCAATCTTTCATGGTCCAAAGGGAATTTGCATCATCTATATGCTTGCATGCATTGTGTTTTAAGTTTTACAGGTAATCCAGGAGGTAACCGTTATTCAAACGAGAGCAAGTTTCACTCCGATTTTTGCTCATACCATTTATACCATGCTATTATTTCAAACGTAACCGATTCCCATCAATTTCTCGCCTTCACACCATGGTCGTTCAGATATCTGCCCTGTAATACATCCGTTACAATTTAGATTCACATTCATAACTCCGCATAAATCTATCCGATATTATCCTCCCAGAAAGAACCCTTTACGAAACATACGAATATTCCTATAACAATTCCATCGGTTTCATTCACCGTTGGGTCCAATACTACACATGGCCTAATTTTTGTAAAGCCGGGGATATGTAGGCAGCTTAAAGACCAGTGTTCGGCCTCTAATTTTCAAAACATCCCATTCGGGCAAAATTGGTCATCATTTCTTTACCCAAAAACTCTTTCATCCTTCTCGGGTAAAGAGGGGCAGCTGTTGATACCCAATTTTTCCCTATAATATTTTTCAAAATGCATATATATCTCCAAAACTATGTATTAGCATCAATTAATATTTTTCCCTAATTTTTGCATTTTAAGGGTTTTAATTAATTTATCCTTGTATTTTTATTTATATAAATAATTGCTAATTACATCACAAATAGTTTTTATAATAATTTTTATTGCTTAATTTTATTATTTGTATTTTTACTAAGTTTTAATTATTTCACAAATAGACATATTTGCATTTTTGGGTTTATAATTGTAATAACTTTGCAATTATAGCCTATGTATGCATTATTATATTATTTTACCAAAAAATAACTTTTTGTTTTTTTAAGTACTAAGTAATTGTTTTAAAATATTACTAGGCATGAAAATCATTTTTTTATAATCTGTTAATTATTTTTAAAATTATTTTTATCAATTAAATGGGTATTTAACAAATAGCCCTTTTATTTTTTCGAAACTAGCCTATTAAACCAGCCCAATTTCAATTCCCCAATCCAATTAGAACTACGCCCAAATCCACCATAGCCCAAACCTAAAGACTCTACCCGACCCTAAACCCCTTTGATCTTGGCCGTTGATCGCAGAGATCAACGGCCACCGTTCCCCCTTTTATTTTTTAGTCAAAAAGACCCTAAACCCTAATCACTTCTCTCGTTCAGCCTCCCTAAAATCCTCTCCTCTCCATTCTCTCTGAGACCCAACCCTAACCCTAATCGCCGCCACCTAAACCTAGCCTTAATCCCTAATCCCTTCGTTTCCTACCTTTTCTATGAGGTTCCACGATTGTTTCAGACCTCCATTAGTCTCCTACTTTTTCTAGCTGTTCGATTTTGCTATTCCATGAAAGAAATCCAAAAAAGATTTTGTTCGAGACTCTTTGAGAGTCCGCCTATGGTCACCTCCGCTTGTGAGTGCTATTATCTCGATGTTTATGGTTCAAATCTCTGGTTCAAAACCAGATTCTCTTTACCCCTCCCCTTTATTCCTCAAAATCTATAGACATGAATCCGTCCAGATCTTTGTAGATCTGGAATGATTATGAGTTCATTAATGACTTTTTTTTAAAGATCTCTTGTTTCTTACTGATTTTTGGTACTTTGTTATTTCAGGGTTTTGGTTTCCTTGATTATTGGTTGGTCAAATCTCTATGTTTGAAGTGGTTTCAAGTTTCCATGACCGTTTTCTTTAAGAGTCTTCTGATTCCCCTACTGTTAATTGACTCTAAGTATTTTCAAAATTAGGGTTTCTACTTCGTTTGTTCTTGCAAAAGGCTTTTTCGAAATTTCTTATGTTTTTGTTTAATCTTTCAGTAATGACTATGTTCCAGGCTTAGTTGTTTGATTGTTTATTCTTCGCTTCAACATTTTTTCCGTTATTGTTTTGATTATTGACGGACTGACTCAATTATCTAGGGTTTTATTTTTGATGAAATTATTAATTGAATTTCTGCTTGCTTTCTTTAAACTTGAGATTCTTAATTAATGTCTCTTGCCTATTTAGGGGGCTGTTTGACCCCCGAATGGTCTCTAATTGCTCAGGTTACCTTATTTGTGTGATTGATTGCTTGATTTATGGGTTCTAAACTTAATTAGCTATTAGACTCACTTCTTGTCTTATTTGAAACTCAATCCCAGTTATTTATGGGAACAATTCCCTGATTGTCTGCCCTGTCAAGCTTAATTGATTATTTGATTATTTTCCGTACCTTATTTACAATATTAAGTTGCCTTGCCTTATTTGAAACCCAGATCGAGTTATTTATGGGAATAATTCCCTGTTGTCTGCCCTATCAAGCTTAATTGATTATTTGATTGCTTACCTTATATACAATATTAAGCAGCCCTGCCTTATTTATTTTACACTACTCGACTCCTATAAGTACATGACTCTATTTCAAACACAATAGTACACACACACCCATACCTAAGCAAAAAATACTTAAAATTCCTGCTCTCTCTATTGCAAACTGCTGTTACTTGTCTATTTCACTATCTAGTTGGCTCCAAAGGCTAGATCTTGGATCCTCTTTACTTCACTCTTTTATTGCAAATTCCAACTGGTATGCCTCTACTACTGTCATTCAATTAATCTTTGTGTTTATCGGCATGTTTACTTCTTCTTAAATCCATATGTTTATCATCTTGTTTACTTCTGTTCAAATCCATATGTTTACCAGCATGTTTACTTCTGTTTAATCCATGTGTTTACTAACATGATTGATTCTGTCTAATCTACGTGGTTACTTCTATTCAATCTATATGTTTAATAGTATGTCTAACTATGTGTTTCCTAGCATGTCTATTAATGTTCAATCTATGTGTTTACTGCACTAGCATGCCTACTGCTGCCCAATACATATGTTTACTACAATAGCATGTACTTATTTTTTTAATTAGAACTATGTGTTTCTACTTTCAACAAATTTGCATGTTTACTTATGTCTAAATTAGATATGTGTTTTGTCTACTTCCTTACTAGCATGTTCTCCCTATCTAGATATTCACCTTTCACAACTTTGCTCCCCAATTCCTATTGCCCCTTTGTATGAGATTGTTTTTATCCTCAGCATGCCTTGTCTTTGTGTTTGGTCACTTAGTAATAGCTAACTTAAGTAATCCTATTTCTGAAACTATTTGCTTGCTGGAACCTTTGCCTAAGTTCCAGGAATTGAATGACTCTGTTTGCTTCTTGTTTCCTGAAAGTCTAAAACTGTTTTTCTCAAAACTACTCATGTAAATCACTATCCACTTTAAAATTCTTAGAACATCTAGGGTCCTTCCCCTTCAATGTGAGCATTGCTTTGGAGTCCATGAGACCCCTCTGAACTTTGACACACTGGGGATGGCTACTTCACACTGCACAAGCTGTTGATCTTTAAAGAGGACCTTGGTGTGGGCACTGCCCGGGGTCCTTGAGGCCCTTGGGAACTTTGACACATCAGGGTACCCTCTCTTGCATTATGAGATATCGTACTTGGGGCCATTTAAAGTCCTGGTTTCCCGGGTTTTGCTTTGGACCTATCCAGACTCCCTATAGTATAGTGTTATTTATTCCTATAATTCATTTGTGCCGGGATTGTAATATTAATTTTTTTTATAAACAGATATTGGGAAATTAGTAAAACTTGGAGGGATTATTATACATTTTTTGTTGGGAATGGTTAGATATCATGCTTATAGGTTTTAAAATCAGTGTTTACATCCTAGAAACCATACCTATAAGATATTACAATGTTCATCACTTGTGTGCATTCTAGATATTATGTCTATAGGGTTCAAATCAACTTTTGCAATAAGAAATTATATCATTGTGTTGTTTGTCTATTTGCGTGCATTCTAGATACCATGCCTATATGTTAAAAATCAATCTTGCACTTTTAGATATCATGCCTACAAGTTTCAAATCAATCTCCTGCATTTGGGAGTCATGCTAAATAGGATTTCAGCATATTCAACATTTAGAAACCATGCTTACAGGGTAAAATCAATCTTGTATTCTGGACACTTTGCCTGTAATTTAAAATAAGTCTTTGCATGCCAACGAGGTTTTAAAACTAATTGCTACATTTAGTTTCCACTGTCTATAATCAGTCCTCACATCTAGAAAGCATGCCTATAGGGTCTAACGAACCAAACTGCCTGTTGAAAATTGTTTACATATTTATTGTACTTCCGATACCATGTTCATAGGACATCACTGATACACGCCTAGGTAAGCCTGTAGAGCGATTAAAATCCTGTAAACTGTAAAACTATGCTTTTGTTAATTGTCCAGATTCGCCAAGCCCCCTCTAAAATCAATAGGCTACTGAGTAGGTATTGGTTTCTCTCTTTAATAAAACTTAGCATATGTTCTGATTTGTGCTCAGCTAGATATCCTGTTATTAAGATTTTTTTTAAAGTGTCTGAAAAACTATTTTTTGAGACGTGCACTTGCTTGCTCTATTTGTGGAGGTAAAATGTGAGCCTTTTAACTGTTTTATCCTTGGTCCACTCCTACGTGTTTTGTTTGTCTCCTAGAGTTTTCTCCTTTTAATTAATGTAGGAGAATATAGATCCACTTTAACTAGAAGTCCTATATACTTTCGGGACTATATAAGTAAAGGGACGGGTAGTTCATGCATAAGATACATCTTAAGGTTAGTAGAACTCTTTAGGCTATGACCAAGGGGAGGGTAATTCGGTAGTAAAAAATATGATGACTTTTGCGCCAATGCCACGTGTAACGCCTCTATTCGAGGGAAGTTTACCGGGTATTGCACAGAGGTGATCCTATAGGCTAACAAACCTAGGACCCCCCCCCCCTTTATTCCTATTTGAGGGATCTTTTATTTGTTTCAAGTAATTTTCTTCTTTAATGACTAATTCACAAAAAATGAGTTTGGCTGGGACCCACTTTTGTGGACCTCGATGGGTGCCTAACACCTTCCCCTCAAGGTTATTTCGAGCCCTTACCCAATCTATGGTAATGCAAACTGGTTTCACAAGTTATTTGCTCTAGGTGCCCTAATGCACCTTAAATATGTTAGGTGGCGACTCTTCAAATTCAAATACTCAATTCCCGAAAGGAAATGAGTTGTCCCAAAAATGTTGAAACCCAGACTCCGCGAGGAAAAAGGGGGCGCGACACTTATCTACGGCATGGATGCTCTGATACCAGTAGAAGTGGGGGAGCCGACCTTAAGGTTTACCCGATCAAACAAAGAGGAAAATAATAAAGCATTGATGGTGAAGCTGGGCTTGCTCGATGAAAACTGAGACTTGGTATACATAAGGATGGTGGCTCAAAAGCAAAATATGAAAAGATATTATAATCACAGGGCCAATCTTTGCTATTTCAAAGTAGTAGATTTGGTTTAAAGGAAGTTGACTTAGAACACTCGGGAAGTCAATGCTGGGAAGATGGGACCAATATAAGAAAGTCCTTACCGGGTTTTGTCTATCATTGATAAAGGATTGTATGAGTTGGAAAATCAAGATGGAGTCAAATTACCTAGTAATTGGAACGTGACTCTCCTCAAAAGGTATTATTGTTGATGAATCCCGCCAGCACTAAATGAATGTGTTTCACTCTTTTTTCCATTCGACCGGTTTTGTCCTAATTGGTATTTTTGTATGTTTTTTAACGAGGCTGCGACGAAAAGCATACTATGAAGGAAGCGTCATCGAAAAAGGAAAGACCTTTAAATATCAAGGCACAAAATGTTTTACATCGATGGTAAATGACTATATGGATGATTAAATAATTTTTGGCTCGATAGTAAGCTTTACCTTCAATTAATTAAAAAAGGATTATTTAACCGTTCACAAGTTGTTTCCACCAGTGAAGCAACAAACTAGTACAAGACTTCCAATGTTCGAATTTGCATTCGAAGATTGGAGGGGATAATATCTGACACGACACCAAGAATTCCACAAAAACCATGACTGCGAGAATCGGGATCAATATTTTATCAGAACCGGGATGAGTGTTTCATCAGGACCGGGGACTGTGTGATCAGCCTCGTAGAAATAAGTTTTACAAGTTAGCCACATGTATTGACAATTCTATTTCCTTAAGCAAATTAATGCCTATGTACTTTTAAAATAGAAGGAATAAAACAACGTCTTATTATTTTTATCCCGGAATGAACAATAGACGTCCTCTTCAAGAGCACCATAAACATAAGGGCCCTCCTTCATGAAACCCTCATAGTAAAGGATAGATTTTTGAAGAGTTTATGCCTGGAATCAAAAGGTATCAAATGAAAAAATATATCTGAGGCTTTAATCAACTAGACATAAAAAAGATATTTTTGTACAATTCTTTTATTGAAGTTCCAAACTCAATAAAAGTTTTGGCATAATTACAAATGATAAAAAAGGAAAAATTATACATCATTTGTGCCTCCAGAACCCGAAGGAGGAGGAGAAAGCGGATCCACTATCGATTAAGGGCATTCATATTCTTCAGTATCCCCTTCGGTTCCCGAATACTCGGAACAAGTATTCGAGGAGTCAGTTTTAATGGGCCAAGCAAGAAGATTCTCGCAAGTAGTTAACTCCAGTTCTTGAGCTTTAGCAATGCAATCATCAATAGCATCAATACCTACTTTTGCTTTTTCCAAAGTCTTCCTCTTCATATGATATATAGCATAGGTCTTCTCGAAGACAAGGGAATCTTCTTGATACTGGAGTTGAGCTCGAATTTTAGTAATTTTTAGCCCGAAGTCCTTTCCTTTTAGCTTTCATGGTGCTGAGGCGAGAGTCAAGCTCAATAGTTGTAGTTAAGTAGATCCGATTTTTCTCCATGAATCTCTTAATCCTCTCTTCCATTTTGTCTCTCTTCTCCTCAACAACATTGACCTCCTTTGTTTTAGAGCATAAGTCGACCTTTAATTTATTAATTTGCTCCTCGAAGGCAGACTCGCGCTCGGCAACAACGATTACAACATTATGAAGCTCGGCGCACTTAGCCTTAGTTTCTTGAAGCTTTTCGTGTAATTGAGCAGATTTTTAGCTGTGGGCCATTATATCTTGTTCAATTTGCTGTAATCGAGCCTCAGACTCATCCAAATTAGAAGCTTTTACTTTCATCACCGGGAGGCGCGCAATAAGCTAGTTCCTTTCAGCTAAAAGTTGATCCCCCTCGGAAGCAAGTCTTTGTTTGTCAAGGATCAACCTTTTTTGGCCCTTAGAAGGAAGGAGGTTGGACTAAAAAGATGAGGTTAGAGTCAAGTTTACCATTACAGTGGTTAAACAAAAAAATAGATAGAAGAAAATTAAGAAGATACTTGTGCCGCACTATGTATACTATTATTTATCAAACACTCCCTTGAAAGGGAGTCCATTTTCTTCAAATCATTCATAGAGGCCAATCACTTAATGTAATGGCAAGCTCCAGTGGCCTGGAGAGAAGATGACACTCCTTCGAGATTGAAATAGTGGCATTTCGTCTTCCTTGACGATCTTGAGAAGAAATAGCACATGTACTCCCCAAGTTTCTGTGGTCAGGAGACCGATGAGGAGATACATTCCTTTCTTGATCAGTCGGCGCCCCGGGAAAAGGTTCGATTGGTGCTGGTGGCAAAGGAGCAGTTGGTGTCGGTGGACACGAAGCCACCAGTGTGGAAGAAGAAGAAGCAGTACTGGCAGAAGAAGTGTTGGTTGTTATTTGCTCAGTTATTGGGAGGAATAAGAGACTCAAGGTCCGAAATCCTTAGACCGGAGATGACAATTGGGGTCGGAATGCGAGATCGTCATTTTCGACTAGGTCCATCTCGCTCCAAAGCGCTTGAGTTTTCTCAAATGTTGGGTTTTGAAGCTCTCCCAACTGAGCATCCGATTGAGCTGATAAAGATCTTTTTCTTCTTTGAAGGGGAGCCCCTTCATCAATAAGGACCATTGTGGCCAGCTCGGATGGCATTTTCTTTGTGATGTTCTAAACGTCAATACCACACGGGGGGGGGGGGGGG
>MU664677.1:35007-70040 GCA_026770625.1 Nicotiana glauca
TGAAAAAACCACGACCTACTACTCAGTAGGATTTTCCCAAACTTCCACTAAAATCACTGAGCCAAAACTGCATTTACAAAACTCTTTGTAAACCTAAGGATTAACTCTAATCCCGTTGTAGCAACGAGCCTCTAACTGTTGCGACAACTTCAAGTTAACTCTAACTTGAATACTAAAAATACCTATTACAATTGGTTCTAGATAAAGCTGAAAGGTAAAATATGAAAACACCTACTATAATTGAACTAGAAATAAAGAAAGACACATAAAACTCTTTATGGATCTGGTTTTTCAATCTGGTTCATGTAGCTTCAGGTTTGTACACTTGAATCACACATGAACTGCTTGCAAAAAGCCTTGCTATTTTGCTCACAATTCACATTTAATTTCTGCGTTTTTGTGCAACACTTTAATGTGAGAACATCCGGCAATTTATAGAGTTAGTAGATGAAGAAATAACTAGAGTTCTGATGCAACTCTTCCATGGTGGAAGAGTTCTAGTTGATTTCAACTTCTAACTCCTTCCCTATCTTGGATAGTGTTCTCTTTGATTAAGGACTCCTTCTCCTTATCAGTTATGCAACCTTTTCGATAAGAAGATATTAAATACACCAAGTTAAGCTTATCTCCTTCACGTGCAACCCACATGCTCGAATCTGCCCGTTTCTGTGCACTTGAGTGATGGACCTGGTTCATCCTGAGTTCATTTGTCAGTCTTCAAAACTAACCTTTACTTGGGCCAACAAATTCCCCATTTTTTATGATGACAAACTCTGTGCTTTTCATAAGCTTAGGCCCTGTTTCAACTCAGCTCAACATCAACACAATGTTAGAAGCATTTTTCCTTTTTATCACTTATCACCAAGGACCAGGTACATTAGGTTATAAATATCACTGTTCAAAGTGTAAACATCACTTGTTTAAAGAACAATCTTTTTACCCCTTTTGGCATCATCGAAAAGTTGCATAAAAATTATGAATCCCAGATATTAATAATTACTTATAGCCACTGGGGCAACTTCAAGTAAAAACATAGTTCAATTAATCAACAACCAACAAACAAAATTAACTATTAAGATCAGAATCTCCATAGAACAAGAGAAAAAGCAAATTGTCATTGATTAGGATATGTTTCCACAAACAGACCACAAAGAGAAATAAAAACTTCCAAACATGAGCAACAAAAAATAGAAAAAGTCCCGAATCTGGGTCACTGGGGATTCTAGATAGGTTCAGAAACAAGAACTGGAAGACCTAAGGCTTGGAGGAACTAGAGGCTGGGTTTGGAGAAGTTGAGCATACTCTTAAGAATTCCTTAACTTTTTCTCCTTTTCTTTTGCTAGCTCAGCTTAAATACCATCTCTTTCAGCTTCCAAATCAGTAATACGAGCCTGAAGCCTAGAAATTTCAGCATCCTTAGTTCCACACTCTTGAACCAAAGCCCTAACCTTGCTATTCACTGGTGTCTTCAGAGATGAACCAGGTTCAACTGGGGTGGCATTGATAGGATAGTCACAAGCCAATAAGGTCCTAACACCACAATGCTCCTTGTTTAATGCCATCTCTCATTTCTTCAAAGGCACCCTTAGCATGTCCAACACAGTTGTAAGTATGAACCCATATGGAGTTGTATGTGCCTTGGATCCATTAATGACCCTGTCCAGTAGTTTGATAATAAAAGCAGGCTAATTTATCTGCTTTCCACTCTCAAGGCACTCTATAAGAACCAGGTTCATATAGTTGGCAGTATGCCTCCTCTCTTGTCTGGGCAGCATGCACTTGTTCACAAATTCAAATAAGACCTTGTGCTCAGATCTCATCTCACTCTTCTGAACAAATCTAGCTTTAGGTACATCTTCAGCATTTGCAGCATCACAAAAATTTCTAGTAATTTGAAGAGCAGTGGAGAGAGATTCCAGACATGGCCACCTCTGCCTTGTATAGTCATCATACCCTTCACTTGTTATGTCCAGAATTTCACCCAGTTTGATTGCATCAAACTCTTCTTTTACCCCCCTTCACCATGCTGGAGATTACCCCATTTTTCA
The DNA here is from genome assembly GCA_026770625.1 of Nicotiana glauca. Lineage (NCBI taxonomy): Eukaryota > Viridiplantae > Streptophyta > Magnoliopsida > Solanales > Solanaceae > Nicotiana > Nicotiana glauca. The sequence goes on from MU664677.1 coordinate 37,056, forward strand.
TAGTGGCATTGGCCATAAACTCTATCAATTCATTCCTGGCTAGTCTGTCATCCATTTCAAGGACCAAGTCCTTCCACCCTTGTGCAGCTAGGGTATCCACCAATCGTCTCATTTCTGGCTTATCCAGGTCTTTCAATAACCTACCTTTCAAAAATTTTCTCCTGCCAAGGATGGCAAATCTATCATGTTCTTTCTCAGACTCCTCCTCTTCTTCTTCTCCACTCCATTCTTCTTCTTCTTCTTCTTCAGTAATTTTTACCTGTTTCCCTTTTACTGCAGATCTAGTTCTTTTGGCTAAAGAGGGTTCAGCAGATACAGGTTCAGAGGAAGACTTTTTGGAAGAAGTCTTTGATCTTTTTGGTTTAGGAGTAAGAACCTCTTCAGTTGTTCCTCTTTCTTGATGTACCAAGTCCATCTCCTCTTCTTCTTCTTTTGTAATCTCAACACTTTCCACAACCTTGGCCTTTCCTTTTTCCCTCTTTTTCTTCCTGCTCTATTCGAGAGCTTTCTGTAATTCTGCTTCACTTTGCTTGACCCTGCTCCTGGTAGCTCTTCCCTTAGGTACTGAAGGTACACTAGATTTTGGGGATGACATTTTGCTTTTCTTTGGTGGCTTGGAGACAGTAGGAGTCTTTTGTATGAAAGCCTTGCACTTCTTTGGATCATAAGTGGCCCCAACTTTATTCAGCATATCTGCCAAAGTTTCCTCACTAGATGCACCTAGTTCATCATGTTGCTTGCTCAGATGAACGAGACCTTCAGCAGCTTTCCCAGAACTACTTCCCCCTGACTTCTTGTCACTCTCCTCCACATCTCCACAGATAGTTCTTTCTTTTTAGTTCCCTTCCTACTTGACTCATCCCCCTTTACATCTTTCACAGAACAACCCAAAACAAACCTATTATCTACATTTTCAACGACATAAGAAAATACCAAACAAGTATTTACCTCACCAGGGGTTTCTTGATTCTTATCAGTGCTAGAAGAACCATGTTCATCACCTTCGCTGGCAGAGATAAAAGCTTAAGACTCAGAGCTGGAGTCAGATTCTTTATCAAAACTTTCCTTCTTCTGGCTAGCCCTCAATTTCACATTTAGAGCTTTTCTCAAAGAACCAAAAGCTACAGTTTTTCTAGCCACCATTTTCTGGCGGCGAAGGTTTTGGGGTTTCACTAGGGGGTGTAGATGAGGATGTATTAGAAGGAGATACTGGTAGGGGAGTTCCAGGATTATCTTGGGGGTTAGTCATGGTGAATTATTTCTAGAGAATATTTGGGAATATTGGAGAGAAAAAGATAATCAGAACTAGAGAGGGGGTTTTGACGGTTATGAAATAATGAAGAAGGGTATGGTGAGTATTTAAAGATGATTAGAAGTAATTCCAGTAACAAAATATTTTTGCATGAGTCAATTAGAAGTCTAATCACTTTAGAATTTCGGTCTCTTAGTGATTAATAGGCGACGCTAGATTTTCGGCAAAAAATCCTGTTTTCTTTAGAGTTCTAGGAGAATGAAACTGGTTCAATGCTCAACGGATAGACTTTCTGGGAATTTGATGAATGTAGGACTTCTGCTCATGATTGAAAAATTAATCTTTCTAATTGTGCAAAGTATAGAAAACATACCTTAACTTTTTCATAAGCATATACTATTGAACCAGGTTCTTCAAGTAGAACTCTCTTGAACATGCCTCAAATGTCATAATAAAAAAAACTTTGTAAGAGATCAGTGAGTCATATATATACACATGTCACAGGAGTGTACTGATTAGAGTATGAAACTGAGTAAGAATTGATCTAGATATTTACACAATAGTTAGAACTCCTAACCAAAAAAAAATTTTTAAATTTTTTTTTCATTGTGCATTCTGAACTGGACCTATTAGGTGATCTTAATCATCCCTAATTCCAACCTATTCCTCTCAAAGTTTTCTCTACTCAGTGCTTTAGTAAAAATGTTAGCTATTTGTTTATCAGTAGCACAAAATTCTATTGAAATCAATCTTTTCTTATAGTTATCTCTTAAGAAGTGATGTCTAACATCTATGTGCTTAGTCCTTTTATGAGTACAACAAGAAGCAACAACAACATACTCACCTTCAGCAGTAGATAGGGCCATAGAGTTTTGCTTTTTGGTAGCCCATGACACAAGACATGAACCAAGGAAGTGTGCCATACCTGAGGTGCTCTTCCTATCCACTAGGAAACATGCATAATCAGCATCTGCATCAGCATATCCTAATAGATCAAAATTACTACCTTTAGGATACCAAAGGCACAGATCAGTGGTTCCTTTCAAATATCTCAGTATCCTCTTGACAGCAGTCAAGTGAGACTCTTTTGGATTTGCCTGAAAACAAACACAAAGTCCTACACTGAAAACAATGTCAGGTCTGCTAGCAGTGAGATACAAGTGTGAACCAATCATACCCCTATATAACTTTTGATCAACTGATGAACCAGGTTCATCAACATCTAATTTAGTGGCAGTTGCAATGGATGTGTCTATTTCTTTAGATTCCTCCATTTTAAACTTTTTGATTAGCTCTTTCGTATACTTCTGTTAATGGATCATGATTCCATTTGGACTTTGTTTGATCTGCATGCCTAAGAAGAAATTAATCTCATCCATCATGCTCATTTCAAGCTCACTCCCCATTAATTTTGCAAAGTCCTTACTTAGCTTGTCAGTGGTGGCCCCAAAGATTATGTCATCAACATAAATTTGCATAACAAGGAGATCCTTACCTTTTTCCCTTAAGAATAAGGTACTATCTATTTTACCTCTCTTGTAACCATGCTCCAGCAGGAATTTTGACAGTCGTTCATACCATGCTCTTGGGGCCTGCTTGAGTCCATAGAGAGCCTTGTCCAGCTTGTACACATGCTCAAGACATTCCTTACTCTCAAACCCTGGAGGTTGTTTCATAAACACTTCTTCTTTTAGGTCGCCATTTAGGAAGGCGCTTTTGACATCCATCTGATGAAGAGAAAATTCCATATGTGCTGCAAAGGCTATGAGAAGTATGATTGCCTCTAGTCTTGCAACTGGAACAAAAGTCTCATCATAGTCTACGCCCTCATCCTGGCTGTAACCTTGGACCACCAATCTTGCTTTGTTCCTTGTAATTGTTCCATCTTCATCAAGTTTGTTCCTGAAGACCCATTTTGTACCAATGACTGATCTGTCCTTGGGTCTTGGTAGTAGGTGCCAAACTTGACTCCTTTCAAACTGGTTAAGCTCATCCTGCATTGTATTCATCCAATCTGCATCCTGCAAAGCCTCAACAATATTTTTAGGTTCAATGATAGATAGAAAAGCATCAAAAGCACACAAATTCCTTAATTGTGATCCGATTTTAACTCCAGATGTTGGATCAGTGAGAATTTTCTCAATGGGATGAGAACTTTGATACTTGTGAGGTTTCACAACCAACTGGCTTCTGCTATTTGTTGAGGAACAGGATCATAGACATGTTCCTACAAGGATTTTATTTCAATTCCTCTTTGATTTCTTCCCCCTGTCAGGTTGCCCTGTGTGGAAGAACCTTGTTCCATCACATGTTCCTTCTGTTGGTTCCACTTTGACCTGAGCTGATGCCTCAGTCAAGTCTTTTACCAATCCAATGGGTTCATCTTCATGTTCCTATCTCTCAAAAAGAATGTTAGTTTCATCAAATACTACATGCACACTTTTTTCTACACACAAAGTTCTTTTATTAAACACTTTATATGCTTTGCTATGTGAAGAATATTCCAAGAATACTCCCTCGTCACTTTTGGGATCAAACTTTCCTAGGGAATCTTTTCCATTATTGTGCACATAGCACTTGCAACCAAATGCCCTAAGGTGGGATATGTTTGGTTTTGTCCCTTTAATTAACTCATAGGGAGTCTTCTCTACCAGAGGTCTGGTCATGCATCTATTTATTATGTAACATGCAGTGTTTAAAGCCTCTGCCCAGAAGCTGTGAGGCAATTTACTAGAAAGTAGCATGGTTCTAGCCATATCCTCAAGAGTTCTATTCTTTCTTTCAACTACTCCATTTTGTTGAGGGGTCCTAGGGGCAGAGAAATTATGATCTATACCATTTTCATCATAGAACTCAGCAAACTTAGAATTTTCAAATTCAGTTCCATGATCAGACCTAATGGAGGCAAGTTGATTTCCTAATTATTTCTGAGTTTTTCTAACAAATGCAGAAAACATGTCAAATGCTTCATCTTTGGAGGATAAAAATAGAACCCAGGTAAATCTAGAATAATTATCAACTAGCACCATTATATATTTCTTTCCACCTATGCTCATGGTTCTCATTGGACCACATAGATCCATATGGACCAGTTTGAACGACTTGGTTGTACTTACCATTTTCTTGCTTTTGAAGGATGACCTTACCTGCTTCCCCCTTGCACATGCCTCACAAACTTTGTCTTCCTTGAACTTGATATTAGGTAGCCCTATCACCAAGTCTTTAGAGACTAATTTGTTAAGCTGATTTAGACTTGCATGACCAAGTCTTTTGTGCCACAGGAGGGGATCATTAACCAACACACTTAAACAAGTGACTTCATTTTCTGAAAGAGTGGACAAATCTACAATGTAAATATTGTTAACTCTTTTTCCTTGCAAAACAATCTTGTCAGTGGTAAGGTTAATCACAAAGCATTTGGTGGAGGTAAAAGCCACAAGGTTACCTCTGTCACACAATTGTGACACACTTATTAGGCTATATTTCAAGCCATCTATCAGGTAGACATTCTCTATGGAATGAGAATCTGTTTTTCTACCTTTCCAACCCCAATGATCTCACCTTTCTTTCCATTACCAAAGGAAACATTACCTCCTTTTAAGTCCTCAAGTGAAAGGAACTGGTCCTTGTTCCCAGTCATATGTTTTGAGCAACCACTATTCATATACCATATTTGGCTCCTTCCTTTCACTTGGGCCTGCAAAAAAAATCAAGGGTTAGTCTTAGCAACCCAAACTAGTTTGGGTCCCTTTCTATAAGCAAAAGGATGAATCAAATTCCTTCTTGTCCATCCTTGAAGCTTATTTTCCTTTTGAACAAAAGCTTTGTTCTTTTGATTGGCCTTTTCTTTTGCATTACATTCATATTTGTAATGGCCAGTCTTACCACAGTAGGTGCAGGTTTTATTTTCAGGAAGTGTGAGGTACTTTCTTTTAGGATCCCATTTTGGAGCTTGAGTCCTATAGCCAAGTCCTCTTTTGTTACTACTGTGATGCTCTTGCATCCAGGAGAGTGCATCAAAAGCCTTGTTCCACTTGCAAGTTCTCTCTAGATATTCCTTTAAGACATTGATGAATTCATCTTTATTATACAATTCATCTTTCATTTTTCCCAAATTTTCTTCTAGAGTGAGATATGTGTAAATCAACTTTCTTCTTTCATGTTCCTAGTTTCAGTTTAAAGTTTTCAGACCTAAGTTCTAGGACATTGTTGTCAAGTTCAAGAACCTAGTTCTTCAACTCAGCATTTTTGTTATCACTCTCATTTGCCCTAGACTCTAGACTTTTGCATTTTGCTTTTAGGATCACACATTCCCTAGACAGAACTTCCTTCTCATTGTTAATTATCTCAGACTCATCAATGAAGTCTAGTAACAACTCAGCCAACCTTTCTTTAGACAATAATTTAATCTTGTCTTTGAGATGAAGAATACTTACCTCTTGTTTATCATCTGATTCTCCGATGGCCATTAGTGCTTGCTCTTCTTCAGCTTCATCTTCTGAGTCTTCATCTGAGGTTTCTCCCCATGCAGCAACCATAGCCTTGGTTGAACCTTTGTTTCTTTTTGGTTGAACCTGTTCCTTCTTCCTGTTCCTTCGTTCAGCTCTTTCTTTCTTCCACTCAATTTCCCATTGAAGGCAATTCTTGATCATGTGATCAGTCTCACCACATTTGTAGCAACCCTCATTGGTCTATTTCTCAGGAGCTCTTGTCTTGTTGAAGGTTGTACCTCTTGAAGAACCCTTTCCTCTCATCAGGTACTTTTTGAAATCTCTAGTGATTATAGCCATCTCATCATCTTCCAGATCTGAACCTTCAGCAATTCTAAGAGCTAAGCTTCTCTCCTTCTTGGGGTTATCCATCTTCATGGTTTGCCTTCTCATTTCATAAGCAGTCAGATTTCCAATCAGTTCATCCAGTCTGAGAGTAGCAATATTCTTGGATTCCTGAATAGTAGTGATTTTGCTTTCCCATGTGACTGGCAGAACCCTTGTCAGCATTTTTTAAACCTTGTCTTCTTCAAGAATAACCCTTCCAAGAGACTTAATTTCATTTGTCAGTGTAGTGAACCTAGTATACATCTCCTGGATAGTTTCTCCTTTCTTCATAGTAAAATTCTCATATTGAGAATACAGTAGCGTTCCTCTTGATCTTTTCACTTGAGGTGTTCCTTTATGGGCCACTTGCAAAGTGTCCCATATCTCCTTAGTAGTAGTACAGCTTTGGATCCTACTGTACTCATCTGGACCTAGTCCATACACAAGCCATTTCTTGGACTTAGCATTTTTCTCCCACTTCCTCAGGTCTTCAACAGTACAGTCAGCCCTTGTCTTTGGCACATCAACTCCTTCATCATTCTTCTTTATGGTTGCTAGGGGACCATCAGTGACTATGTTCTAGATTTCATAGTCTTCCCCTATGATGTGATCTCTCATCTTGTTCGTCCACCAAGCATAGTACTAACCATTGAAAAGTGGAGGCCTAGCAGTGGATTGCCCTTTCCAGTTCCCAGGTGGTGCACTCATGTTGATATTCTACTAAGGTGTTAGCCTCTTCAAGGATAACCTACTCTGATACAAATTGATGTTCTAAACATCAATACCACACAAAAGGGGGGTGATCTGTGTGGTACCCAATTTTTCGCTTAAACAGCTTCTGAAAGGACCTGGTTCTTCTATGTGTTCCAACTACTACCTGGCTCAAAAGGTGAAAAACCACGACCTACTACTCAGCAGGATTTTCCCAAACTTTCACTAAAATCACTAAGCCAAAACTGCATTTACAAAACTCTTTGTAAACCTAAGGATTAACTCTAATCCCGTTGTAGAAACCAGCCTCTAACTGTTGCGACAACTTCAAGTTAACTCTAACTTGAATACTCAAAATACCTATTACAATTGGTTCTAGATAAAGCTGAAAGGTACTATATGAAAACATCTACTATAATTGAACTAGAAATAAAGAAAGACATATAAAACTCTTTGTGGAGCTGGTTCTTCAATCTGGTTCATGTAGCTTCAGTTTTGCACACTTGAATCACACACGAACTGCTTGGAAAAAGCCTTGCTATTTTGCTCTCAATTCACGTCTAACTTCTACGTTTTTGTGCAACACTTTTAATGTAAGAACATCCTGCAATTTATAGAGTTAGTAGATAAAGAAATAACTAGAGTTCTGATGCAACTCTTCTATGGTGGAAGAGTTCTAGTTGATTTAAACTTCTAACTCTTTCCCTATCTTGGATAGTGTTCTCTTTGATTAAGGACTCCTTCTTCTTATCAATTATGCAACATTTTCGATCAGAAGATATTAAATACACCAAGTTAAGCTTATCACTTTCACGTGCAACCCACATGCTCGAATCTGCCCATTTCTGTGCACCTGAGTGATGGACCTGGTTCATCTTGAGTTCCTTTGTCAGTCTTCAAAACTAACCTTTACTTGGGCTAACACTTTGCCCTCTTCTCTTGAGTCCCAATCAAGGAGGTGTATCTTTTCTTTGGTTTCTTGATCTCAGACTGGGGACTCCGATAGGAGGAACCCTTACCAGAGGCTCGGACAGATCCACGAGCTTCGTTTCGGGTAAGGGCATTTGCAATACCCTCATGGCCTCCTTATGTTCATCTAAGGTGTCGACTTTGGGGAAGATGACAGAACCCCTCGGAAGCCCCGTGTTAGACAAAAATGGAGTTAGCAATTTATTCATGAGGTTTCTTGTGTTCGAACAAGCCTAAAAGAAAGAAGGATTTGGCTTACGATGGAGTTCGGCCTTGTTGATACCCAAGTTTTCCCAAAAAATATTTTTAAATTGTATGTATACCTTCAAAATCTTGCATTAATAGCAATTGGTATTTTTCCATAATTTTCCTATATTTTTATTAATCTGTCCAGTATTTTGTTTCCAATAAATAATTATAAAATTGCATCACAAATGATTTCAAAAAGCATTTCTTAATTTATCTTTTTGTTATGGTCCTACTGAGGCCCAATTATTCCATAAATAGCCAATTTGGTACCTTTTAGTTATAATTGCAATAACTTTGCAATTATAGCACATGCATATAATTTTATGCTATTTTTCACCAGAAATTAGTTATTTATATTTTTAAATACTAAATAATTATTTTAAAACTATTTTCTATGCATGAAATTCATTTTTATAATTATTAGCTATTTTATAAATTATTTTAACTAATTTGAATTGGGCATTGAACAAATAGCCTACTCTATTTCAATTTTAGCTTAATTAGACCAACCCAAACACCTAATCATGCTCAGCCCAATACCTAAATCTACCCGACCCAATCTGATTAAATCTTGGATTGATCAACAGACCAGATTCGTTCTTACCTAATTTAACCTAAACGACCTATCCCCCAAACCCTCATTCTCTCATCCTCACCCGATGTCACTCCTCTCATTCTCTCTCATGCTCCCTCTGCCCTAACCATGGCTTCCACTCTCCGTTGCTTCCTCATCGTTGATTATGGTTGTTCACAACCGCTCCTAGCCCTAATGGCTCCCTTCCTATGACCGGAACTCTTGCTATCCTGAGGTCTTCAAGGGACCAGTGGTCGTTCACTCATCCTTGGGATTGTCCTCACCATTCTCAGGCCACCATGGCCCGATTGAGTAAGATCTCTTTATTTTTCGGCTATACCTATGGGTTTCTAAGCCGATCTCTCTATTTCTAGGTTATTTTTCTAGAGAACCCTAATCTCTTCTCCTGTACCTCTTAGATCTGTAACAAATCTGAGGTTTTTCTGAACTATTTTCGTTTGTTTTATGAAAAACCTTTCGATTTCTTAAAGCGTTGCTTTATTTTCCCATTAGGGTTTCTGGAACTTTTCTTCAAAAAATATCTCTGGTCTTTTAATGTTGTTCTCTAATTCTCATATGTTTAAATGACTTTCTATTAAAATTGCTTTTTAATCATATTTTGTTATGTTAAAACCCTAGTTTTAACACTATGTTATAATCCTGAGTCTGCCTTTGCTAATTTATTCATTCGATTCATCTGAATATCTATTTCTCATGAATATGTTTCGAGTATCCATAATTTTACCCTATTTTGCTTATTAGGGTTTCTGACTTGATTATTCTTGCCTATATTATGTCTATTTTTGTTTATTCATAGAAATTTATATTAATTTCCCTTAATCAGTACTACTTTTATTTGAATCCCTTATTTTCTGTGATTGATACCCTTTACTGATTTCATGTGATGATATTCTGTGTTGATTTCCGACTTCTAAATTATCTTCTTGCCTAATTATGTGGTTGACTACATTATTTATTGATTCTTAATATTGTTTCCTTAATTAGGAATTTCTGAACCGAGCCCTAATTACCTGTTCTATACTTGCATTGTTTGAAGTCTTTCCTTAGTTGTTATACTCCAGCTATGTATGATTTCTTTCCTTACTTGTCACCTGCTCTTTACCGTTTGAACTAATTCCCTTATTTAAGGGAAGATTTGGACTGATGTTACTCTGAGTTCTATAATTACAGAACAATATTAATTCTTACCTTATTTACCTAGCATTCCAACTACTATATATATTTCTCTCTTCTATAGTCTTACAGACACACGAGCTCACATTAGTTCACATCTCTCATACACTCAAAAGCTCTTCTGCTTTCTTTTGTTACTTACTATTTTTACTGAATTAGCCGGCTGCAAGCCAAGGCTAGTTATTACGCTCTCCTGTTCTTCACCTTGTGTTTACTCTATTTACTGGTATGTTGTGTTTTTAAATTCAAGCTCTCAAACCAATGTTTCCTACCGCTTCAGTTTATCATATTCCTAATTTGTTTCTATTTGTTGTTTGTTGTTCAACATGTAATTGACCTATTGTTTCACCTAGCTTGTTAGTTATGTCCTACCCCTTCTAGGATCAGCATATCTTATGAACTTATAGTCTGTCTAAATATGACCCTACCATGTTTTTGAATGTTGGTTTACTTGCTATTTAGTCTCTAGTATGAACATTTCTTTGCAAAGCAGTTTTTGTTACCCTAAGATGTCTGATTCTATGTTGGTTCTGAAATTCTTACTGTGTTGTATATTAGCTATCCCCAATCCCATGAACCTGCTAAAGCACCTCTGATTCTATAACTATGTTCTAATTAGCACCCTTGAATCCATGTCTTATTGTTTGCACTATTGGCTACCCTCTTAATTGTAAAGACTTCTTTTTATGTGTATTATGTGTTCCTAACTCCAATTACCCTTGTGTGAAGGGTTGTTATTTGAGTGTTGCTGAACCTGTTTTGGCTCTATGTTGGATCTGTTGTTTGTATGATTACACAATTCTTGTCAAAAATTTACTGAACAATTTGGATGGTTTGTAATAATTATCTGTAAAAGAATATTGGGTATGACTAGTGAAATAGAGAGAGTAGTTATATATTTCTATCAATATCATTGGGGTAGAAAGCATGTTATATGCTTTACCTTATTTATACTTGCATTAGAATCCCTGCTTTAGGACCAATATATTCAAATCGTGTCATGCACTAGATATCATGCTCTTAGGTTTCACGTATACAGCTTCAGCATCTCATTTGATACTAACACATGTTTATCACTTACAAATCCTGCTCCTAGGTTAATAAACAACATTAACATAAAAGTTGTTACTCCTACTCATCCTGAAATCATGTCTTAACAATTCTGTAACTCTTTTTGTGCATTTAGAGATCATGTTTTACGAATTTTGTTAATTTAAAGATCATTGTCATAAAAAATATCGTTTCTGTGCATTTAGAAATCATGTATTAGGCACTATGTTTGCATTTGCTTAGCCACGCCTAGTTAAACTACTGATTACAAAAGGATGTAAAAATATTCTCACATATGATCATCTTGTTTCAAATAAAACTGGTAACAATCCCTGTATTCTCAGCATGCTTTAGGTAAAAAAAAACACTCACATATTATCATCTTGTTTCAAATAAAACTGGTAACAATCCCTGTATTCTCAGCATGCTTTAGGTAAAAAAAAACACTCACATATTATCATCTTGTTTCAAATAAAACTGGTAACAATCCCTGTATTCTCAGCATGCTTTAGGTAAAAAAAAACACTCACATATTATCATCTTGTTTCAAATAAAACTGGTAACAATCCCTGTATTCTCAGCATGCTTTAGGTAAAAAAAAACACTCACATATTATCATCTTGTTTCAAATAAAACTGGTAACAATCCCTGTATTCTCAGCATGCTTTAGGTAAAAAAAAACACTCACATATTATCATCTTGTTTCAAATAAAACTGGTAACAATCCCTGTATTCTCAGCATGCTTTAGGTAAAAAAAAACACTCACATATTATCATCTTGTTTCAAATAAAACTGGTAACAATCCCTGTATTCTCAGCATGCTTTAGGTAAAAAAAAACACTCACATATTATCATCTTGTTTCAAATAAAACTGGTAACAATCCCTGTATTCTCAGCATGCTTTAGGTAAAAAAAAACACTCACATATTATCATCTTGTTTCAAATAAAACTGGTAACAATCCCTGTATTCTCAGCATGCTTTAGGTAAAAAAAAACACTCACATATTATCATCTTGTTTCAAATAAAACTGGTAACAATCCCTGTATTCTCAGCATGCTTTAGGTAAAAAAAAACACTCACATATTATCATCTTGTTTCAAATAAAACTGGTAACAATCCCTGTATTCTCAGCATGCTTTAGGTAAAAAAAAACAACTCTTGAACTGCTAGTGATTTTGCAACTATTATGCATGATCCCACGCCTAGGCAACCCTTAGGTAATCAATATGTGTAAAACTGGAGAACTGTGTTCGTTTGTGTTTACTGCTTAACGATTTACAGGTTTAAAATCAGTAGGAAAGCTGATTAAGACCTTACTGTTGAGTTTATAAAAAACAAATTTGCATATTTTTGTGCTTTGACATCCACTTAGATATCCTGGTTAGCTCTTTTCTCTAATAAAAACTGCTCTTGTTTGTGTTTGAGATGTGATGCTTATGTGCATTACTTGTGGAGGTAAACCTGGGCCTCTTAACTGCTTCTTTCTGCATTGATCTGTTAAGTCCTATGTGTTCTTGCATGTCGCCTAGAGTTTTCTCCTTTTAAAACACCTTAGGGGTTGTCTAGTACTGCCCAGATTTAGAGGTCCTAAACTCCTCCGGGACCATAAGGAAGGGATGACTAACAGCACGCTTAGAGTTCGTTAAATAAAAACTCTCTTGATAATCACTAAGGGGTGAGATAATAGGTAGAAATGGATATGATGACTACGCGCTAATGTCACGTGTAGCCCCTCATTGAGGAGTGCTTATCGGGCATTGTGTGGGTGATCCTGTAGGCTAACCAACCTAGGACCCCTCCTTCCCAAATTCCCTTTGCTTAAAATTTACTTTTCTATATGTACACAATTTGTTCAAGTCTCTCCTTTGTCTCATTATTTGAGTCATGCCTCCACATTCACACGGGACTAATCACTGTCCTTTTTTCGCACAAATATTACTCTATTTCTGGTACTATTTATTTGTTTTTTGATCGGGCTAAGCTCTTCCCTCCATTTCACAAGACTGAACCCTGTCTTGTTAACATCATGTTATTACATATCATGGGCTAAAATATCACCAATCTATCTGAAGGCGTCATAGTCTAAAAGGCATCATCCTCATGCCGGAACACACCATGCCATGGCCTGAGGATCCCTCAAATTTGCATATCATTATTCAAAGGCATCATGATTTGGAGTCACCATTTGTCATGGCCCGAAAACATCATTTCATGGCCTGCGAATCTCTCGCTAAACATTTCATGGCCTGGGATGTCATCCCTAACCGTCCGAGGACAACTTTCATAGTCCAACGGGAACCTGCATCATGTTTAAATTTATGCACAATATATGCTTGTAGTATTCTTATTTGCAGGTAACCCAGCAAGCAACGGTTATCCCAGCGGGAGCGATCCCGCTCCAGTTCCCTCAACTATATCAAACCTAATCTCCCCCATAAACCGTTCATCCACCCATCCCTAGATGTTGTGTCCGTTCTTGTGATGATTTTATCGGTATACTTCGCCGATGAATCTAGAACTACATACAACATTATTTATGTAAAACCAAGGATATGTAGGCAGCTCAGAAGCTAGGGTGCGGTTATGATGTCCAAATCCACTACTAAAAAATAAATGAAGATGGTCGCATGCAATATAATTCACCCAACTATGAGTCGGGGTCGAATCCCACAGAGAACAATATGTAGGCGATTAAGAATATAAGAGAATTATCACCTGCTATGCAATGCCAAACACTAAGAATTGGTTTGAGAAAGGATTTATACCTAAATGCGGAAATGTAAACTAACCTAGAAAGCAAGTAAAATGATAAATGGATACAAGCATGGTTGTATCGGGAATTACACTCAAGTGATGATCCAATGTATTTCACGATTTTATAAATATGAGCGAGTTTATATTAATTAGCCACGGTTAATAATTCTATATTAGCTTCTTCCAAAGACTAACAAGACTTCCTAATTGAATTATCCCTAAAACAATTAGGAGATTAAGCACACCTGGATATGCCTACAAGTAGTTCAATCTTATCCCTAGATAGAATCTATAAAATGAGGGTTAACGCCTCAAGTTCTTGTTAATTAATCTTTTCCAACCCTAAATTATCTTTTACAAAATTGATTCTGAGTTAATGGGCGAGTCCTAGGGTTAGCTAATCCCTTTGGAAATATTAAAGAACAAGAATAATTAAAGTAACAATAACTCACTTCATAAATAAATGAAAATCATTCAATACATAAGCACAACAAATATTTAATCCACACTTTAACTATGAATATTTTCATAAAAAAGATTCAAGTGTTGGAAATAAATACTACACACTTAAACATTCAATACAAAACAAGAAAATAAAGAAATAAACATAAATGGGTAAGAAATCCTCAACCACAAGCTTGAAATCTTCAAAACCCAAGTGTGTGTGCAAACCCTAGCTTCCAAAACTTCTTCTCTCTAGTTCTAAGAAGTGAAAATATGCCAAAAGATGCTGAAAATATCTGCTAGGACGAGTATTTGTGGGTTTGGAATTGAGAACATGTGAAATGCCTAAAATTCCCAGGTCTGATGCCCGTTGACCGCATCTGCGAAAGAATACCGCAGGTACGACTCCGTAGATGCGGAGAGCCAATCGCATAAGCAAAATGTCAACTAAACTCCGTCACCGCAGATGCGGTCCACCAAGCGCAAATGTGCAACTGCAGAAGCGATAATCTAACAGTATATGCGGTATCTTGCTACATCACCCATTCTAGCAGACGCGGGCCTGCTCATGCAGAAGCGGAGTCGCTTCTGCGACCAACCTTCCGCAGATGCGGAATTACAGGAGAGTTTTGCATGGTTTTTACCCTTTTTTGCTCAATTCCACTCCAATTGAATTCAAATCACTTCATGGCATCATTTACCTGAAAATTTGACAATACACACCAGAAACGATCTCTTATTATAGTTAAAGGACATAAAAACTAAAGAAAATAAACTAGAACGAGTGGTAAAATCACCACTCATCAACACCCCCAACTTAGAGCTTTTGCTTGTCCTCAAGCAAATCAAAACCAACACTTCAATGAGGATTTACCATTTAAAACACAAGTGGTATTGCTATTATTTACAAATCACATTCTCCAATTAAGCACCATACTTATGGATTTGGTTGGTACTAATAATTAGGCTCAAGTATGTGCATCTTTCCCAAATGACTCCCTCATTTAAAAACAACTTCAAGAATGTACAAGGGAGTTTCAAAATAATCAAGTGATAAGAATAAGCCTCAAGAAGTGACTCAAAAGCACTAGTCCACTACATATGCTCAACTTACTCAATTTCACCAATCCTTCCTAATTCACGTGCCCTCACAAGAAAGAAAGTCCCAAAATCACTATATTTACAATACAACATAAGGGACAAATTTACAAAGACACTCACTCTTACAAAAAATTTCAAGTGTTACAACATCTCATACCATAAGCTTGCCCTTATTTTAGTTCATCGACTATTCAAGAACATTCGGTTGGAGGTCCCATAAGGACTTTTTAATCTTGTAATGTAGGTTTAGGGAAGGGTCGGATAAGCATTTGGATACAAGTGACTTCACCCTCCTTGAACACTACTCACAATTATCTTTCTTTTTGCACTTTGTTTCTTTTCAAACCACATAGCCTTATTGGAATCTAGTTACCAACATAGAACCACCTTAAATACCTCTCTATTTTTCTTCAAGGCACCATATTCATATACATACATATATTTCTTTTTCTTCTTTTCTCTTGTGTATTTTTTTAATTTTTCTTTTGGATCTTGAATAGTATCATATGAACACTTTGAGGTATATGTTCCTACACTCAATGTACAACCTTACCAATTTCCACTTTGATACCACACCCCTAACTTAGGCTTTTTGCCTCATTCTCAATGTTCAAGGAGGGACGGGTTCAAAAGAGGGAATTATTTTTAAAAAGGGGAAAGGTTTGTAATGAGGTGACCAAAGAAAAGGTTTAAGGCTCAAATAGGGTACTAGTTATAGTATTTATGCAATGGTAAGCTTGAAAGGCTAAAGAGGTTTTTATAAATATCGCAAAGAATGCCTAAGATAATCCCTCCAACCAAACATAACTAATCATTAGCATTGAAAGACCAACCGGGCAAGTTCTAGATGATAGAAGTAAACACAAGATTTATTTGTACAAACACTAACATACATGGCACATGAATTAATCAAGACAGATCAATTTCATTTTCTAATAAGAGCATCTAGAGAAATATTATTCAAACTAGTGGACAAGGAGTCACTAAAAAAGCCAAAAATTTATTACAAAAATTATTCTTCACCATGCAACTTACTTGTTTTAGTTCAAAACCCAAATTCGGAGGGGTATTCTTAATTCACATTTCACATACAAGAGACTAATTTTGTTAGTACCAAATAATCCAAAAGTCTCCTCCTAGCAAAACAAGACTAATTCCCTTAAAAAATTTGTCACGCCATCTATCATAGGGAAAATTCGTCCGGTTCACTTCAAAAATGTACCTTGGGAAAGAACCGTAGCATAGAAAACCCAAGGAATTAATACTACGGAAATAAAAATAAAAGCACAAAACTACTAAAAAGGATACTAAAATAAAAGCAATTAATAATAGTAACACCAAGCTACTAAATAAAACAAAAAAAAACTAACGCCAATTTTTATGACGTCCAAATCCACTACTAAAAAGTAAATGGACATGGTCGCATGCAATATAATTTACCCAACTATGAGTCGGGGTCGAATCCCTCAGAGAACAATATGTAGGCGATTATGAATATAAGAGATTATCACTTGTTATGCAATGCCAAACACTAAGAATTGGTTTGAGAAAAGATTTATACCTAAATGCGGAAATGTAAACTAACCTATAAAGCAAGTAAAATGATCAATGGATACAAGCATGGTTGTATCGGGAATTACATTCAAATAACGATCCGATGTATTTCACAATTTTACAAATATGAGCGAGTTTATGTGTATTAGCCACATGTAATAATTCTATATTAGCTTCTTCCAAAGACTAACAAGACTTCCTAATTGAATTATCCCTAAACTAATTAGGAGATTAGCACACCCGAATATGGCTGCAAGTAGTTCAATCCTATCCCTAGGTAAAATCTATAAAATCAGGGTTAACACCTCAAGTTCTTGTTAATTAATCTTTCCCAACCCCAAATTATCCTTTCCAAAATTAATTCGGAGTTAATGGGCGAGTCCTAGGTTAGCTAATCCCTTTAGAAATATTAAAGAACAAGAATAATTAAAGTAACAATAACTCACTTCATAAATAAATAAAAATCATTCAATACATAAGCACAACAAGGTATTTAATCCACACTTTAACTATGAACATTTCCATAAACAAGATTCAAGTATTGGAAATAAATTCTACACACTTAAATATTCAATGCAAAATAAGGAAATGAAGAAATAAACATAAACATAGATAAGAAATCCTTAACCACAAGCTTGAAATCTTCAAAACCCAAGTATGTGTTCAAACCCTAGCTTCCAAAACTTGTTCTCTCTAGTTCTAAGAAGTGAAAATATGCCAAAAGATGCTGAAAATATCTGCTAGGACGAGTATTTGCGGGTTTGGAATTGAGAACATGTGAAATGCCTAAAATGCCTAGGTCTGATGCCCGTTGATCGCACCTACGGAAGAATACTCGCAGGTGCAGCTCCACAGCTGTGGAGAGCCCATCGCAGAAGCGAAATGTCAACTAAACTCTGTCACCACAGATGCGGTCCACCAAGCGCAGATGCGCAACCGCAGAAGCGGTAATCTAACCGTAGATGCGGTATCTTGCTACGTCGCCCATTCTAGAAGACGCGGGCCTGCTCATGCGGAAGCGGAGTCGCTTCTGCGACCAACCTTCCGCAGATGCAGAATCACACGAGAGTTTTGCATGGTTTTTACCTTTTTTTGCTCAATTCCACTCCAATTGAATTAAATCACTTCATGGCATTATTTACCTGAAAATTTGACAATACACACCATACACGACCTCATAGTATAGACAAAGGTAAAAACCAAATAAAAGAGACTACAATGAGTGGTAAAATCACCACTTATCATACGTCCTAAATCTCCTAAACCATCTCGCTCGGTCAAAATTAGCCATCATATCTTTATCCGATAACTCTTTCATCTTTTTCGGGTAAAGAGAGGCAGATGTTGATACCCAATTTTTCCCAAAAATATTTTTAAATTTCATATATACCTTCAAAATCTTACATTAATAGCAATTGGTATTTTTCATAATTTTCCTACATTTTTATTAATTTGTCCAGTATTTTGTTTCCAATAAATAATTATAAAATTGCGTCAGAAATAATTTCAAAATAGTATTTCTTGATTTAATTTATTATTTATAGTCCTACTGAGGCCAAATTATTCCATAAATAGCCAATTTGGCACCTTTTGGATATAATTACAATAATTTTGTAATTATAGCCCATGCATATAATTTTATGCTATTTTTCACTAGAAATTAGTCATTTATATTTTTAAATACTAAATAATCATTTCAAAACTATTTTCTATGCATGAAATTTATTTTTATAATTATTAGATATTTTATAAATTATTTTAACTAATTTGAATTGGGCATTTAACAAATACCCTATTTTATTTCTATTTTAGCTTAATTAGACCAGCCCAAACACCTAAGCATGCTCAGCCCAATACCCCAAGCCCAATACCTAAATCTACCCGACCCAATCTAATTAAATTTTGGTCGTTGATCAATTTTGATCAACAACCCAGATTCGTTCTTACCTAATTTAACCTAAACGACCTACCCCCCCAAACCCTTATTCTCTCATCCTCACCTGACGTCACTCCTCTCATTCTCTCTCAAGCTCCCTCTGCCCTGACCATGGCTTCCACCCGCGTTGCTTGCTCACCGTTGATTATGGTGGTTTACCACCACTCCTAGCCCTAATGGCTCCCTTCCCATGACCGAAACTCTTGCAATCCTGAGGTCCTCAAGGGACCAGTGGCTGTTCACTCACCCCTAGGCTTGTCCTCACCATTCTCAGGCCACCATGGCCCGTTTGAGTAAGATCTTTTTATTTTCCGGCTAAATCTATGGGTTTCTAAGCCGATGTCTCTATTTCTGGGTTATTTTTCTAGAAAACCCTATTATCTTCTCCTGTACCTCTTAGATCTGCAACAGATCTGAGGTTTTTCTAAACTATTTTCATTTGTTTTATGAAAAATCTTTTGATTTCTTAAAGCGTCGCTTTATTTTCCCATTAGGGTTTCTAGAACTTTTCTTCAAAACATATCTCTGGTCTTTTAATGTTGTTCTCTAATTCTCATATATTTAAATGACTTTCTATTAAAATTGCTTTTTAATCATATTTTGTTATGTTAAAACCCTAGCTTTAACACTATGTTATCATCATGAGTCTGTCTTTGCTGATTTATTCATTCGATTCGTCTGAATATCTGTTTTTCATGAATATGTTTCGAGTCTCTATAATTTTACCCTATTGTGCTTATTAGGGTTTCTGACTTGATGCTTCTTTCCTATATTATGTCTATTTTTGTTTATTCACAGAAATTTATATTAATTTCCCTTAATCAATACTACTTTTATTTGAATCCTTGATTTCCTGTGATTGATACCCTTTACTGATTTCATGTGATGACATTCTGTGTTGATTTCCAACTTCCAAATTACCTTCTTGCCTTATTATGTAGTTGACTACATTATTTACTGATTCTTAATATTGTTTCCTTAATTAGGACTTCCTGAACCTAGCCCTAACTACCTGTTCTATACTTGCATTGTGTTGGCCCAAGTTCAGGTGAAGTTTTGAAGAATGACAAATGAACTCAGCCATGGACCAGGTCCATCATGTGAGACACAATGTTTATCAACCTATACATGTGAGATGCACGTGAAGAAGATAAGTCTCAAGGATCAAGCAACAATATCTTCTGAACTGATCGAAAAGGTTGCATATTTGATGAGAAGAGGAAGTCTCCTTATAGGAAGAGGACACAATCCGGATAAAGGATAGGGTTGGAGTTTGTATTGTTCTAGGACTCAAATTCGACAAAGGATTAGCAATTGAGTCTCAATCAAACTCTGATTACTAACTCATTAAATAACTGTGATTGTTCTCTTTTACATGTATTGCACATATGCAGAAGTTAAACTAAATTGAGAGCAAAAGAGCAAGGCAATTTTGCAAGCAATTTATGTGAGATTTAAGTGTGCACTCTTGAAGTTACTTGAACGAGATAGAAGAACCAGTTCCATTGTATTTATTCTTATTCTAGTTCAATTGTAGTAGGTGGTTTAAAGTTGTACCTTTCCAGCTTTAATAGAAGCAATTGTATTAGGTACTTTGAGTATTCAAGTTAGAGTTAACTTGAAAGTGTCGCAACAGTTGAGGTTGTGTGCCACATTGGTATTAGAGTTAATCCTTAGGTTTACAAGAGTTTTGTCAATGCTCTTTTGGCTCAGTGATTTTAGTGGATGTTTAGGAAAATCCTACTGAGTAGTAGGTCGTGTTTTTTTCACCTTTTGAGCCAGGTGTTTTCCACGTAAAAATCTCTGTGTTCTTTATTTTTTGTACTTTTAATTCCGTAATAGTAGTAGTTAGAACACCTAGAAGAACCACGTTCTTCTAGATCGCAAATTTGGTACCACACAAATCACCCCCCCCCCCCCCCCCCCTTGTGTGGTATTGTCGTTTAGAACATCAATTGGTATCAGAGCGGGTTATCCTGGAAGAGGCTAACACCTTAGGAAAAGATCAACATGAGTGCACCACCTGGGAACTGGGAAGGGTAACCCACTGCCAGGCCTCCACTGTTTAATGGATAGTACTACTCTTGGTGGAAGAATAGGATGAAGGATCACCACATAGGAGAAGACTATGAACTTTGGGACATAGTCACTGATGGTCCTTTGGCAACTACAATGAAAAATGAGGAAGGAGTGGATGTGCCAAAGACAAGGACTGACTGCACTTCTAAAGACCTGAAAAAGTGGGAGAAAAATGCTAAGGCCAAGAAATGGCTTTTATGTGGACTAGGTCCAAATGAGTATAGTAGGATCCAAAGATGTACTACTGCTAAGGAGATATGGGATACTTTGCAAGTGGCTCATGAAGGAACACCTCAAGTGAAAAGATCCAGAGGAACGCTACTGTATTCTCAATATGAGAATTTTACTATGAAGGATGGAGAAACTATCCAAGAGATGTATACTAGGTTCACTACACTGACAAATACTTAAGTCTCTTGGAAGGATTATTCTTGAAGAAGACAAGGTTGAGAAAATCTTGACAAGAGTTCTGCTAGTTGCTTGGGAAAGCAAAATCACCGCTATTCAGGAATCCAAGAATATGGCTACTCTCAGACTTGATGAACTGATTGGAAATCTTACTGCTTATGAACTAAGAAGGCAAACCATGAAGATGGATACACCCAAGAAGGAGAGAATTCTAGATCTCAGAATTGCTGAAGGTTCAAATCTGGAAGATGATGAGATGGCTATAATCACTAGAGATTTCAAAAAGTACCTGATGAGAGGAAGGGTTCTTCAAGAGGTATAACCTTAAAAAAGTCAAGAGCTCCTGAGAAACAGACCAATGAGGGTTGCTACAAGTGTGGTAAGACTGATCATATGATCAAGAATTGCCCTTAATAGGAAATTGAGTGGAAGAAAGAAAGGGCTGAATGAAGGAACAGGAAGAAGGAACAAGAAGAAGGAATAGGTTCGACCAAAAAGGAACAAAGGTTCAACCAAGGCTATGGTTGCTGCTTGGGGAGAAACCTCAGATGAAGACTCAGAAGATGAAGCTGAAGAAGAGCAAGCTCTTATGGTCATCGGAGAATCAGATGATAAACAAGAGGTAAGTATTCTGCATCTCAAAGACAAGATTAAATTTGTGTCTAAAGAAAGACTGGCTGAGCTATTATTAGACTTCATTGATGAGTCTGAGATAGTTAACAATGAGAAGGAAGTTCTGTCTAGGGAGTGTGTGATATTAAAAGCAAAATGCAAGAGTCTAGAGTTTAGGGCTGATGAGAGTGATAACAAAAATGCTGAGTTGAAGAACCAGGTTCTTGAACTCGATAACAGTGTCCTAGAACATAGATTTGAAAACTTAAAATTGAAACTAGGAATAGGAAAGAAGAAGGTTGATCGCTCATATCTCACTCTAGAAGAAAATTTAGGAAAATTGAAAGATGAGTTGTATAAGAAAGATGAATTTATCAAAGTCCTAAAAGAAGATCTAGGAAAAGTGAAACATGAACTAGACAGAACTTGCAAGTGGAACAAGGCTTCTGATGCACTCTCTTGGCTGCAAGAGCATCACAGTAGCAACAAAAGAGGACTTGGCTATGGGACTCAAGCTCCAAAATGGGACCCTAAAAGCAACTACCTCACACTCCTTGAAAATAAAATCTATACACACTGTGGCAAGACGGGCCATTATAAAAATGAATGTAACGCAAAAGAAAAGGCCAGTCAAAAGAACAAAGCTTTTGTTCAAGAGAAACACAAGCTGCCTGGGTGGGCAAGAAGGAATCTGATTCATCCTTTTGATTATAGAAAGGGACCCAAACTAGTTTGGGTTCCTAAGACTAACCCCTAATTTCTTTTTATAGGTCCAAGTAAAAGGGATGAGCCAAATATGGTACATGGATAGTGGCTTCTCAAAATATATGACTGGGAACAAGGACCAGTTCCTTTCACTTGAGGATCTAAATAGAGGTAATGTCTCCTTTGGTAATGGAAAGAAAGGTGAGATCATTGGGGTTGGAAAAGTAGGTAAGACATACTCTCATTCCATTAAGAATGTCTACTTGATAGATGGCTTGAAATATAGCCTAATAAGTGTGTCACAACTGTGTGACAGAGGTAACCTTATAGCTTTTATCTCTACCAAATGATTTGTGATTAACCTTACCACTGACAAGATTGTTTTGCAGGGAAAAAGAGTTAACAATATTTACATTGTAGATTTGTCTACTCTTTCAGAAAATGAACTCACTTGCTTAAGTGAGTTGGTTGATGATCCCCTCCTGTGGCACAAAAGACTTGGACATGCCAATCTAAATCAGCTAAACAAATTAGTCTCCAAGGACTTGGTGATAGGGTTACCCAACATCAAATTCAAGGAAGACAAAGTTTGCGAGGCATGTGCAAGGGGGAAGCAAGTAAGTTCATCCTTCAAAACCAAGAAAATGGTAAGTACGTCCAAGACATTGGAACTGGTTCATATGGATCTTTGTGGTCTAATGAGAACCATGAGCAGAGGTGGAAAAAAATATGTAATGGTACTTGTTGATGATTATTCTAGATTTACCTGGGTACTATTTCTGACATCTAAAGATGAAGCATTTGAAATGTCTACTGCTTTTGTTAGAAAAACTCAGAAACAATTAGGAAATCAACTTGCATCCATTAGGTCTGATCATGGAACTGAATTTGAAAATGCAAAGTTTGTTGAATACTGTGATGAAAATGGTGTATATCATAACTTCTCTGCCCCTAGGACCCCTCAGAAAAATGGAGTAGTTGAAAGGAAGAACAGAACCCTTGAGGATATGGCAAGGACTATGCTTCTTTCTAGTACACTACCTTATAGCTTCTTGACAGAGGCTGTAAACACTGCATGCTACATAATCAATAGATGCATGACTAGACCTCTTATAGAGAAAACCCCCTATAAGTTACTTAAAGGGAGAAAACCAAACATATCCTATCTTAGGGCATTTGGTTGCAAGTGCTATGTGCACAATAATAGTAAAGACTCCTTAGGTAAGTTTGATCCCAGAAGTGATGAGAGAGTATTCTTGGGATATTCTTCACATAGCAAAGCATATAAAGTATTCAATAAAATAACTTTGTGTGTAGAAGAAAGTGTGCATGTAGTATTGGATGAAACTAACATTCTTTCTGAGAGACAAGAACATAAAAATGAAGCCATTGGACTGGTAAAAGAATTGATTGAATCTCCAGCACAAGTCAAAGTGGCATCAAAAGAAGGAACAGGTGATAGAATAGGTCCTTCCACTCAGGGCAATCTGACAGGGGGAACTAATCAGGGAGAAATTGAATCAAATTCCCTAAAAGAACCTGTTCATGAACCTGTTCCTCAGAAACAGAACATGGGAGAGACATCTAGCATAAACTAGTTGGTTGTAAAAACTACAAGTATCAAAGTACTCATCCCATTGAGAACATTATCATTGATCCAACATCTGGAGTCAAAACTAGATCACATCTGAAGAATCTGTGTGCTTTTGATGCTTTCCTATCTCTTATTGAACCTAAAAATGTTGTTGAAGCTTTGCAGGATGCAGATTGGGTGAATGCAATGCAAGATGAACTTAACCAATTTGAAAGAAGTCAATTTTGGCATCTAGTTCCAAGACCCAAGGACAGATCAGTCATTGGCACAAAATAGGTCTTCAAGAACAAACTTGATGAGATGGAACAGTCACAAGAAATAAGGCAAGGCTGGTAGTTCAATGCTATAGCCAAGAGGGGGGCATTGACTATGATGAGACATTTGCTCCAGTTGTAAGACTAGAGGCAATCAGACTCCTCATAGCCTTTACAGCACACATGTAATTCACTCTCCATCAGATGGATGTCAAAAGTGCCTTCCTGAATGGCTACCTAAAAGAAGAAGTGTTTGTGAAACAACCCCCAGGGTTTGAAAGCAAGGAATGTCGTGAGCATGTTTACAAGTTAGACAAGGCTCTATTTAGGCTCAAATAGGCCCCAAGAGCTTGGTATGAACGGCTATCTAAATTCCTATTGGAACATGGTTACAAAAGAGGTAAAATTGACAGTACCTTGTTCTTAAGGGAAAAAGGTAAAGACCTTCTTGTTGTGCAAATATATGTTGATGACATAATATTTGGGGCTACTACTGATAGGTTGAGTAAGGACTTTGCAAAACTAATGGGGAGTGAGTTTCAAATGAGCATGATGGGTGAGCTTAACTTCTTCTTAGGTTTGCAGATCAAATAAAGTCCAAATGGAACCATGATCCATCAGCAGAAGTATACAAAAGAACTAATCAAAAAGTTTAAAATAGAGTATTCTAAAGAAATAGATACACCTATTGCAACTGCCACTAAATTAGATGTTGATGAACCTGGTTCATCAGTTGATCAAAAGTTGTATAGGGGTATGATTGGTTCACTCTTGTATTTTACTGCCAGCAGAGCTGACATTGTTTTCAGTGTAGGGCTTTGTGCTCATTTCCAGGAAAATCCAAAAGAGTCTCACTTGACTGTTGTCAAAAGGATACTAAGATATCTGAAAGGCACCACTGATATGTGTCTTTGGTATCCCAAAGGTAGTAATTTCAATCTAGTAGGATATGCTGATGCTGATTATACAGGTTTTCTAGTGGATAGGAAGAGCACCTCAGGTATGGCACACTTCCTTGGTTCATGTCATGTGTTATGTGTTACCAAAAATCAAAATTCAGTAGCTCTATCTACTGCTGAAGCTGAGTATGTTGCTGTTGCTTCTTGTTGTGCTCAATTGTTATGGTTTAAACAATAACTGGTAGATTTTGGAATTGAAGTGGGATGTATTCCAATATTCTATGATAACACTAGTGCTATAAGTATGACAAAAAACCCTGTTCATCATAAAAGGACCAAGCACATAGATGTTAGATACCACTTCTTAAGAGATAACTATGAGAAAGGATTGATTTCAATAGAATTTTGTGCTACTGATAAACAAAAAGCTGACATCTTCACTAAAGCACTGAGTAGAGAAAACTTTGAGAGGAACAGGTTGGAACTAGGGATGATTAAGATCACCCAAAAGGTCCAATTCAGAATGCACAATGAAAAAAAGAAAAAAAATTGGTTGGGAGTTTCAACTTTGTGTAAATATCTAGATTAATTCTTACTCAGTCACATACTTTAATCAGTATAATCCTGTGACATGTGTATATATGACTCACTGATCTCTTACAAAGTTTTTTCTATTATGACATTTGAGGCATGTTCAAGAGAGTTCGATTTGAAGAACCTGGTTCATTAGTATATGCTCATGAGAAAGTTCAGGTATGTTTTCTATACTTTGCAAAATTAGAAAGATTAATTTTCCAATCATGAGAAGAAGTCCTACTTTCATCAAACTCCTAGAAATTCTATCCGTTGTGCATTGAACCAGTTTCATTTTCCTAGAACTCTAAAGAAAATGGGATTTTTGCCTAAAATCTAGCGTCGCCTATTAATCACTAAGAGACCAGAGTTCTAAAGTGCTTAGACTTCTAAGTGACTCCTGCAAAAAGCTATCGTTACTGCAATTACTTCTAATCATCTTTAAATACTCATCACACCCTTCTTCATTATCTCATAACCGTAAAAAAACCTCTCTAGTTCTGATCATCTTTTTCTCTCCAGAATTCCCAAATATTCTCCAGAAATAACTCACCATGACTAACCCCCAAGATAATCCTGGAAATCCCCCAGCAGTATCCCCTTCTAATACATCCTCATCTATACCCCTTAGTGAAACCCCAAAACCTAGGTTTCGTAGGCAGAAAATGTTGGCTAGGAAAACTGTAGCTTCTGGTTCTCTGAGAAAAGCTCTAAATGAGAAATTGAGGACTATCCAGAAGAAGGAGAGTCCTGCTAAAGAATCTAACTCCAGCTCTGAGTCTGAAGCTTTTATCTCTGCCAGTGAAGGTGAAGAACATAGGTCTCCTGACACTGACAAGAATCAAGAAACCCCTGGTGAGGTAAATACTTGTTTAGTATTTTCTGATGTGGTTGAAAATGTGGATAATAGGTTTGTTTTAGTTGGTTCTATGAAAGATGTAAAGGGGGCTAAGTCAAGTAGGAGTGGAGGTAAAAAGAAAGAAAAAGTTCTTGTTATTTGTAGAGGTGTTGAAGAAGGTGGCAACAAGTCAGGGGGAAGTGGCTCTGGGGAGGCGGCTGAAGGGCTTGTAAAATTAAGCAAGCAACAAGATGAACCTGGTTCATTTGCTGAGGAAACATTGGCTGATCTTCTGAAGAAGGTTGGAGCCAATTATGATCCAAAGAAGCATAAAGCTTCCACACAAAAGCCTCCAACTGCTTCCAATCCAACAAAGAAAAGCAAAGTGTCATCTCCTAAGTCTATTGTCCCTTCAGTACCAAAGGGAAGAGCTATTAGAAGCAGGGTCAAACAAAGTGAAGCAGAGTTGCAGAAAGCTCTGGAAGAAAGCAGGAAAAAGAAAAATGAGAAGGGAAAAGCAAAGCTTGTGGAAAGTTTTGAGGCTGCAGAAAAGGAAGAGGAGGAGATAGAACTGGTCCATCAAGAAAGAGGAAATATTGTGGAAGTTCCTACCCCTAAACCAAAAGGATCCAAGACTTCTTTCAAGAAGTCTTCCTCAGAACCTGTATCTGCTGAACCCTCTTTAGCCAAAAGAACTAGATCTGCAATGAAAGGGAAAAAGGTAAAAATTACTGAAGAAGAAGAAGAATGGAGTGGAGAATAAGAAGAGGATGAGTCTGAGATAGAACAGGATAGGTTTGCCATCTTTGGAAGAAGAAAGATTTTGAAAGGAAGATTGTTGAAAGACCTAGATAAGCCAGGAAATGAGAAGATTGGTGGATGCCCTAGCTGCACAAGGGTGGAAGGACATGGTCCTTGAAATAGATGGGAAGCTGGCCAAGAAGGAGTTGGTTGAGTTTATGGCCAATGCCACTGTGAAAAATGGGGTTGTCATCAGCATGGTGAAAGGAGTAAAGGTGCAATTTGATGCAACC
Organism: Nicotiana glauca; assembly: GCA_026770625.1. NCBI lineage: Eukaryota > Viridiplantae > Streptophyta > Magnoliopsida > Solanales > Solanaceae > Nicotiana > Nicotiana glauca. The sequence goes on from MU664677.1 coordinate 64,660, forward strand.
AAATTGGGTGAGATTCTGGACATACCCAGTGTGGGATATGATGATTATACTAGGCAGAGGTGGCCTTGTCTGGATTCTCTCCCTACTGCTCTCCAAATCACCAGAAATTTTTGTGATACTGCAAATGCTAAAGATGTGCCTGAAGCCAGGTTTGTGCAGAAAAGTGAGATGAGGGCTGAGCACAAGGTCTTGTTTGAGTTTGTTAACAAGTGCTTGCTGCCTAGACAGGAGAGGAGGCACACTGCCAACTATATGGACCTGGTTCTTATGGAGTGACTTGTGAGAGAAATGCAGATAAATTGGCCTGCTTTCATTGTAAAACTACTGGATAGGGTCATCAATGGCTCTAAGGCTCATGTCACTCCATATGGGTTTTTTTTTACTACTGTTCTGGAAAGGCTGAATGTGCCTTTGAAGAAATGGGAGATGGTATCAAGCAAGGACCACTTTGGTGTCAAGACTCTTATGGCTTGTGACTATCCTGTAAATGCCATCCTAGTTGAACCTGGTTCATCTCTGAGGACTCCTGTGAATATCAAGTTTAGGGCTTTGGTTTAAGAATGTGGAACTAAGGATGTTGAAATTGCTAGGCTGCAGGCTCGTGTTGCTGAATTGGAAACTGAGAGAGATGGACTTAGAGCTAAGCTAGCAAAGGAAAAGGAGAAGAGTGATGGAATGCTTCAGAATATGCTCAACCTTCTCCAAACCTAGACCTCTAGTTCCTCCAAGCCATAGGATGTCCAGTTCTTGTTTTCTACACATATCTAGAACCCCCCCCCCCCCAGTGACCTAGATTTGGGACTTTTTCTATTTTTGTTGCTCATGTTGGGAAATTTTGCTTTCTTTTTGTGGTCTGTTGGTGGAAACATATCCTTATCAATGAAAATTGCTTCTCTCTTGAGTCGAGGGTCTCCTGGAAATAGTCTCTCTGCCCCTCGGGGTAGGGGTGAGGTTTGCGTACATATTACCCTCCCCATACCCCACTTGTGGGATCATATTGGGACGTTTTTGTTGTTGTTGTTGTTGTTGTTATTGGTTGTTGATTAATTGAACCATGTTTTCACTTACAGTTTCCTCAGTGGCCATGAGTAATTATCTAAATTTGGGATTCATAATGTGTATGCAACTTTTCGATGATGCCAAAAGGGGGAAGAGATATTGTGATTTACTCTTTATTCTGAATAATGTGATATTTATAACCTAATTAAACCTGGTCCTAGATGATTAGTTAAAATTCTAAGTTAAAGTGTTGATGATTAAGTTGAGTTCCACAGGTTCTTTGATCAGTAAAAGCATAGAGTTTGTCATCATCAAAAAGGGGGAATTTGTTAGCCCAAGTTCAGGTGAAGTTTTGAAGAATGACAAATGAACTCAGTCATGGACCAGGTTCATCATGTGAGACACAGTGTTTATCAACCTATACATGTGAGATGCACGTGAAGAAGATAAGTCTTAAGGATCAAGCAGCAATATCTTCTGAACTAATCGAAAAGGTTGCATATTGGATGAGGAGATGAAGTCTCCTTATAGAAAGAGGACACAATCCGGATAAAGGATAGGGTTGGAGTTTGTATTGTTCTAGGACTCAAATTCGATAAAGGATTAGCATTTGAATCTCAATCAAACTCTGATTACTAACTCATTAAATAACTGTGACTGTTCTCTTTTACAGGTATTGCACATACGCAGAAGTTAAACTAAATTGAGAGCAAAAGAGCAACGCAATTTTGCAAGCAATTTATATGAGATTTAAGTGTGCACTCCTGAAGCTACTTGAACGAGATAGAAGAACCAGTTCCATTATATTTATTCTTATTCTAGTTCAATTGTAGCAGGTGGTTTAAAGTTGTACCTTTCCATCTTTCATAGAAGCAATTGTATTCGGTACTTTGAGTATTCAAGTTAGAGTTAACTTGAAAGTGTCGCAACAGTTGAGGTTGTGTGCCACAGTGGGATTAGAGTTAATCCTTAGGTTTACAAGAGTTTGTAAATGCTGTTTTGGATCAGTGATTTTAGTGGATGCTTGGGAAAATTCTACTGAGTAGTAGGTCATGATTTTTTCACCTTTTGAGCCAGTTGTTTTCCATGTAAAAATCTCTGTGTTCTTTATTTTTTGTACTTTTAATTCAACAGTAGTAGTTAGAACACCCAGAAGAATTAGGTTCTTCTAGATCAAAAATTGGGTACCACTCAAATCCCCCCCCCCCCCTGTATGGTATTGTCATTTAGAACATCACACTATTTGAAGTCTTTCCTTATTTGTTATACTCCAGCTATGTATGATTTCTTTCCTTACTTGTCACCTGCTCTTTACCGTTTGAACTGATTTTACTCTAAGTTCTATAATTACTGAACAATTTTGATTCTTACCTTATTTACCTAGCTATCAAACTACTATATATATTGCTCTCTTCTACAGTCTTACGGACACACAGCTCACATTAATTTACATCTCTCATACACTCAAAAGCTCTTCTGCTTTCTTTTGTTACTTACTATTGTTACTAAATTAGCCGGCTGCAAGCCAAGGCTAATTATTACACTCTTCTGCTCTTCACCTTTTGTGTTTACTCTCTTTATTGGTATGTTCTGATTTTAAATTCAAGCTCTCAAACCAATGTGTTTCCTACTGCTTCAGTTTATCATATTCCTAATCTGTTTCTATCTATTATTTTGATGTTCAACATGTAATTGACATATTACTTCACCTAGCTTGTTAGTTATGTCCTACCCCTTCTAAGATCAGCATGTCTTATGAACTTGTAGTCTGTCTAAATTTCACTCTACCCTATTTTTGATTGTTGGTTTACTTGCTATTTAGTCTCTAGTATGAACCTTTCTTTGCAAAGCAATTTTTGTTACCCTAAGTTGTCTAATTCTATGTTGGTTATGAAATTCTGACTGTGTTGTATCATTAGCTATCCCCAATCCCATGAACCCCCTAAAGCACCTCTGATTCTATAACTATGTTCTAATTAGCACCCCTGAATCCATGTCTTACTGTTTGCACTATTAGCTACCCCCTTAATTGCAAAGACTTTTGTTTACGTGTATTATGTGTTCCCATCCCCGGTTACCCATGTGTGAAGGGTTGTTATTTGAGTGTTGCTGAACCTGTTTTGGCTCTATCTTTCATCTGTTGTTTGTGTGGTTACCCAACTCTTGTCAAAAACTGTTTTACTGAACAATTATCCTATTTTATAAAACTACTTCAACTGAGTCTTTTCCAAATATTGCTTTCTTATTAAAACCTTTTCAAAAGTATGTCAAGAATTCTCACTCTACTCTTAGGTCCTTAAGTTCTGCCCCTCCAGTGTGTGACTGCCTTGGGATCCCTGTGATATCCCTCTGAACTCTGATGCACTGGAGCTGGCTCTTCCATACTACACTTACTTAGTTTTGGTTATGAAGTCTGGGTGTGATCACTGCCCGGGATCCTTGGGGTCCTTAGGGAACTTTGACACACCCGAATATAAGAAAGGCTATGAAACTTTGGCATATGAGGCTATGGACAGTTTGGTATATTTGGGCCTGCTTCATGCTCCCTATAGTGTAACTTCTTTTTTTCCTTTATCTATTTATGTAATTTATTTGGATGGTCTGTAATAATTATTTGTAAAATAATATTGGGGATAACTAGTGAAATGGGTAGGGTAGTTATATATTTCTATCAATATCATTAGGGTGGAAAGCATGTTATAAGCTTTACCTTATTTATACTTGCATTAGAATCCCTACTTTAGGACAAATACATTCAAATCGTGTCATGCACTAGATATCATGCTCTTAGGTTTCACGTGTACTGCTTCGGCATCTCATTTGACACTAATACATGTATATCACTTAGAAATCATGTTCCTAGGTTAATAAACAGCATTAACATAAAAGCTATTACTCCTGCACATCCTAAAATCATGTTTTAACAATTCTGTAACTATTTTTGTACATTTATAGATCATGCTTTAGGAATTTTGTTAATTTAAAGATCATTGTAATAAAAACTAGGGAAAAAGGCCATTAATACCCTTGTACTTTTGAATATAGGCCACGTTTATCCCCCGTTACACTTTAGAGCCAAAGTCCACCTTACCGTTACTAAAGTTTTTAACATTACCCCTAAACCCTAACGCCCGCCAAGTGGCAGCTGACCCCATTTAATTTTTCCTACTCAGCTGCCAACTAAGTTGCCAATTAGGCTGCCAACTAGGATTCTACTAACCCATTACACCCAAACCCAACCCTATTAACGAATCAACCTGACCCGTAACCCGTAACCGAATACCCATCAAATAAATATGTTAAACCCGTCTGAGAACACATTATTCACTCATTTGGTCGAAGCTTCTTGTACTTGAAAGAAAAAAAAGAGTCAAAACCGGTCAAGATACTTGGAGAAGAGTGGCGATTTCAAGCAAGGTAAGAGATTTTTGTCCCAAAAATTGATTTTTCTGTTTGTTTAATCTCTTATCTTGAGTTATCCCAAAAATATTTCCGAAAAACTATTCCGAATCCCTTTTAGAAACCCTTTTCTGAGTTAGGGTTTTCATAAACCCTTTTCTTTTTCGATTATTTGAAGTCGATAGGTGTTTGTAGTTGTCAAATGGCTTGTAATTTTTTCTGATTTTGTGTTTATTGAAGTTATGGTTTAATGAATAGTTGTTTGTTGGTTATGGTTTTCACTTCTCCTCTCTTTGACGATAATTTCAAGCTGGTAGTGTGTGTTTTGGTTTTGTATTCACTTGCATATAGTTTGACAGTAATAAACCCTTTCTTTACTCTTTTTGTTTGCATATGCCTCATCCGGTATTGGAAGCCTTTTGATGGTTTAGGGTTTTGATTATAATATTTTGTGGTCCCAAATTATTTTTTTTTTTTTTATAGAAAAGAGGTGAATCAGAATATTAATATTAAGTGTGGGGCAGGGACATTTTATTCCGTACAATACTTTAATGTATGGTCCCTTTATCCATGGCTGAATAATGTTGACTTGCATTATTGAATTGGGTTGATTCTGTTTTGCTATCTTTATTCCTTTATGCCTTTATGGCTTTATGCATTTATGCATTTTTCCCTTTATGTTAACTGTGCATTTTCCCCTTTATGTTAACTGTCCTTATCCTTTTTCACAATCTTAATTTTTTTAGTAATAATGTGTTCTGCAGTTCACTATCTATGGTCCTACTAGATTTAGTCTTTCACTATGGAGGAGAGTGGGTCAAGAAGCCACTCATAGCATACTCAAAAAAATTCCAGCACATTAAGAAAGGTTTTGACTCTGACTTGCTTTCCTTCAATGATTTAGTGGATGAATATGTTTCTAACTTGGGGTATATAGGAGTCCAACAATTAGTAGTTAATGGTCCTTCTAGTTCATATTATGA
>MU664677.1:70857-107301 GCA_026770625.1 Nicotiana glauca
ATGTATGCACTTGCAAATGGTTATGGGTTAGAGCAAGTTAAAAGTGACACAAGTAGGCTTAGGTACATTTGTGAAGGTGGCTGCCCTTTTGTATGCCACATATCTAGGAATACTTCAGGGGGTGGGGCTGAATTTAGGACTTTACATTCTGAGCACACTTGTGAACCAGCATATGAGAATCATAGGGTAAATGCCAAGACCATTGCTGAATACTTCAAGAGAGGGTTACAAGAAAATCCAACCATTAAGGTTAAAGAAATGAGGGCAAGCTTGAAGGCTGCATTTAATGTAAATGTGAGTGAGTCAAAATGTAAGAGTGCAAAAAGGTTGATTTTGGAGAATCTGGAAGGTAGTTTTACTGATGAGTATAACAAGTTGGTTGCATATGTTAATGAATTGAAGTATAGTAATCCTGGAAGTGATATAGTAGTTAACCTGTCAAAGGATGCTCTTGCTGAAGGCAACAGAAGGTTTCTAAGGATGTATATATGTTTTAATGCAATGAAGATGGGGTTTAAGAGTAGTTTAAGGCCCTTTATAGGGTTGGATGGAACTTTTTTGAAAGGGAAAGTTAAGGGTCAGCTCTTGGTGGCAGTTGTTCAAGACTCTGCAAACCACTTTTATCCATTAGCTTGGGCTATTGTGGATAAAGAAACAAAAGTCACATGGAAGTGGTTTTTAACTCTTCTGCAAATGTATTTGGACCTAAAGATGGGTGAAGGCATCACTTTCATCTCAGATATGCAAAAGGTATGAACACTTTAGTTTTCCTTTATTATTTTCTTACTTCAGCAGTTTTCCTTTAGTATAGATTCTCATACTTCTTATTTCCTATATATGTAGGGCCTCATTGACTCAATCTCTGGAGTGCTTCCTGAGGCACACCAAAGATTTTGTGTTAGACACATAGAAGCAAACTGGTGCAAGAGATGGGGCTATGGGGAGTACAAGAAATATCTATGGTGGGCAGCTTGGAGTACCTATGAGGAGGACTTCCAAGATCAATTGAAGAATACGAGCCAAGTGGATAATGATGACAAAGCTGCTGTTGAAGATCTGTTAAGGTATCCACCTTCCTGCTGGAGTAGGGCCTTTTTTTATACAACTTGCAAGAACCAGTCAGTTGATAATAACTTGACTGAGTCCTTCAATTCATGGATACTGCAAGCTAGACAGAAGCCAATTATAAAGATGTTAGAGGAGATAAGAATCAAGGTGATGAATATGTTGAATGATAATGAAGCTGAAGTTATGGGGTGGGGAGGTGAGTACAGCCCTAAGACTCTAAACTTATATAACTAATTTATGAGGATTGCACAAAAGTGTCATGTCAATGGCAGTGCTGACCAAGGTTATGAGGTGACAGAAGGTAGTGATAGGTATATTGTCAATCTGGGAGCAAAAAAATGCACTTGCAGGACATGGGACCTTTGTGGAATCCCATGTCCTCATGCAATCTGTGCACTCTTGTACAAGAAGCAAGATCCTTTGAGTGAGATTCATTGGTTTCTTTCAAAAGAGGCATATCTCCAGACTTATTCTCATAAGTTGCAACTTGTAAGAGGAGAAAAGTTTTGGAAGATAGAGCCCTCCCAGAAGATGGACCCACCTGAATTTGTGAGGCAAGCTGGTAGATCAAAAGTAAAAAGAACAAGGGAGGCAAATGAGTCAACCAATAGGCAAGGGCAATGGTCTCAATCCAGAAAAGGAGAGTCATGACATATAATAACTGTGGAGAATCAGGACATAATGCTAGGGATTGTGCCAAGGTAATCTAAGTGTGTCTTGTTCTGTTTGTTCAATATATAAGTGCGCCTACATCTAATTATTTTTCTACCTTGTTCTAACACATTATTGTGTTCTATTTGAGAATAGAACTCTAAAGGGAAAGAGCCAATGGCTGGGAATTCAAAGAGAAAGCAGACCAAAAAGCAAAGAATTATGGTTGATGAACCTGTTAATGAACAACCTACATCACCAGCAGCTGCACCTATCCCAACTGAAGAGGACTTCAATTTATTAGCACCCCAGCCCAGTCAAAACAGTCAGCCCAGCAGCTTTGTCTTCATACCAACCCCTACTGTTTAGCAGCAACTTCCAATAGAACCTGAGCCTAACATAGTTGTAAGGCCAAAGAGCATCTCAGAAGCAAGGACAAGACTCCAGCTGAGGCAGCAAAGCATACCAATTGCAACCAGGCAAATTGGATTTGTTGGTGATTCAAGCGGTGCAAGTCAGCCTTCAAAGCTTACTTTCTCAGCAAAAGGCCTAACATGGCTGGGAGGATCGGCCATCACTGGAAATCAGTTGAACAAGCAAAGATTGAAGAAATTGAATGCAAGAAATGGTAGTGGTAAGGAGCAGAAGTGATGGGACTTTGCTTCGAATAGTGAACAGTTGTAATTTTTTGGATGTGTTGTAATTACTGCTATGTCAGTAAACTTTATATTTTGGTTGTGGTTGTATAGTTGTGATAGTTGGATGCCATGATATAGCTAGGTGTTAGACATCTTTTTGGGGTTATAGTAAGGTATCCAACTATCTTTTAAACTCAACTTTATAAATGTTGATAGTTGGTGCATGTAGGTGAAAGCAATTAATGAAATTGAATTTTAAATAGGTTGGTTTGTTTATGTTTAGCTATCTGAAGGTTTGTAGCTTGTTGCTGTTGTATGTTGTTGTAGTTTGTCCAGCTAGTTTGCTGCTATGTTTGTCCAGCTATTTTGTTTAGGTTGGTTTGTTTAGACATATTTTGCTATTGTAGTTTGCTGCTGGAGTTTGTGCAGATTTGTTTAGGTTTTTTTATAAGCAAATTATCATAAAACAGTAATAGAAACAAAGAACATAAGCTGGTGTATAGCATTAATCAAAAGAACAACTATCATAATCATAAGCACATAATCATAGATTATACAGTAAAGAAAAAGTCCCTTTCACAACATATACTACTACAACACAACAAATACAACTACAACATCATAATCATATAACATAAGCAACATCCTTGTCTTTGCTAAATTAATCAAAAGTCCCTTGCTAAATAGTCACTTCATTATCGAGGCCACAAAATATCCAATAAACAATCCCCAAGAAATCATAAGCAACATCTTTGTCTTGGCAAGTTTATCTTCCAACTTCACAACTTTATCCACTTCATATTGGTGTATAGCCTTCATGCCAATTCCTTCTTCATTCAATTTGTCCATTTGCATCTTAATCTCCTCAATCGACGATGTTACATCTTTAATATTAGTCCAATCGCTTCGCGGGAAGATTTCATCTTTCCATTCCCAAAACCCACATGAATTAGCCTGTCAAGCATAAATCAAAAAGAAGATTTATGTTTCAAAAATTGAAATAAAATTATACAGAAAAAGAAAAGAACTGAAAAAATATGGTAACCTTGGGCCTCGAACATTTGTAGAATTTTCTTCCAGGGTTATATGGAGTAGACGAAGTGAAGTGTTTAAGCTAAAATACCACAACGGCACCTAATCTGTGATGAAAAACTAGCTTACGATATTTAACAACCAAACCAACGACAATGAAATAGAGAGGATTTTCTGAGATAGAAGAAGGTTTTTCTGTCGGATGGTAGGTTTTAGCAATGGAGTTTATTTTGGGGGAGAAGAAAACGCTGGGTATGTGTCAAAATTAATTGAATGAACGTGGGTTATGGGGGACTAAATGTAGGGTTGGGTTTGGGTGTAATGGGTTAGTGAAATCCTAGTTGGCAGCCTAGTTGGCAGCTTAGTTGGCAGCTGAGTAGGAAAACTTGAATGAGGCCAGCTGCCACTTGGACGGGCGTTAGGGTTAGGGGTAATGTTAAAAACTTTAGTAACGGTAAGGTGGACTTTGGATCTAAAGTGTAACGGGGGATAAACGTGGTCTATATTCAAAAGTACAGGGGTATTAATGGCCTTTTTCCCTAAAAATTATCGCTTTTGTGCATTTAGAAATCATGTATTAGGCACTCTGTTTTCATTTTCTTAGCCACGCCTAATTAAACTATTGATTACGAAAGGATGTAAAAACAGTCTCACATATGATCATCTTGTTTCAAAAAAAATGGTAACAATCACTGTATTTTCAGCATGCTTTAGGCAAAAAAAAAACTCTTGAATTGTTAATGATTCTGTAACTATTATACATGATCTCACGCCTAGGCAAGCCTTAGGTAATCAATCTATGTAAAACAAGAGAATTGTTTTCGTTTGTGTTTACTACTTAACGACTTATAGGTTTAAAATCAGTAGGCAAACTGATTAGGACCTTACTGTCGAGTTTATATAAAAGAAAGTTGCCTATTACTGTGCATTGACATCCACTTAGAAATATTGTTTAGCTCTTTTCTCTAATAAAAACTGCTCTTGTTTGTGTTTGAGATGTGCTGCTTATATGCATTACTTGTGGAGGTAAACTTGGGCCTCTTAACTGCTTCTTTCTGCATTTATCTGTTAAGTCCTATGTGTTCTTGCCTGTCGCCTAGAGTTTTGTCCTTTTAAAATACCTTAGGGGTTGTCTAGAACTGCCCAGATTTAAAGGCCTAAACTCTTCCAGGACCACAAGGAAGGGACGGGTAACAACACGCTTAGAGTTCGTTAAATAAAACCTCGCTTGATAACCACTAAGGGGTGGGATAATGGATAGAAAGGGATATGATGACCACGTGCTAATATCACGTGTAGCCCCTCATTGAGGAGTGTTTACCGGACTCTGCGTGGGGTGATCCTGTAGGCTAACCAACTTAGGACCCCTCCTTCTCATATCCCCTTTGCTTAAACTTTACTTTTCTATATGTACATAATTTTTTCAAGTCTCTCCTTTGTCTCATTATGTGAGTCATGTAATGTCCGCAACCTGCTCTTATTTGTAATTATGCGTTTAAACTATTTATTTGCTAAAGGACTAGTTCATAAGTATAAGTTCGGCTGGGACCCACTGTTGTGGATCGAAGGAGGTGCCTAACACCTTCCTATCAAGGTTATTTCGAGCCCTTACCCTAAATCTTCTGTAATGCAAACCAATACAAGAGTTAATCGCTCTGGGTGCTCTAACGCACCATAATTCGTTGGGTGGAGACACTTAAAAAATCCAAATTCTCAAAAGAAAATGAGTTATTACCCCCGTGAATGTCGAAACCCAGACTTCCCCGTCAAAGGGGAGGGAAAAGGGGGAGTGACAAGCCTTCTACCTGTATTTTGTAATTCCACCGATGGGATTCATGAAGTGTAATGTACAGAATTTTCTTAACCCATTGGTCCAGGCCTTGAACCCGTGGGGGTTCCCACCGGGTAGCTGAAACAAATGAAACGGAAAATAAGCAAAAGTGTGAAATGACCTTTTCATGGAGAAAGGAAGCAAGAAACTAAAATTTTATGAAAAAGGTTCCACGACTAGGGAAAGGCTGGAGTTGTGGTCGGGATGATTACCCTGGAAGTAATAACGATGAACCGCTCCATCCATTTGCGGTCATTGTTATCATCTACGTTGTTGAAGAGGGCACGATGTCCATGATTGCTAAAGTTTATTAGTCCCCAATGGCTAATCTTGGGAGAGTAAAGATTCATTAAATGTGCAAGAGTTAGGGTTTCTCCAGTCTCAGTGCAAAATTGACGAAGGCAGGCCACCATCCGCCATATAAATGGGTCTACTTGTGCTAAGAAGACCTAATATCGGTGACAAAACTCCAAAATTATTGGATCGAGCCCTTCACTCAACCCAAAAAGAATGGATCCAAGGTAAAGAGATACGTATAACATACATAAACCCCTCCCTGGAGTAGGTAGCTTGCTCTACCATATCAGGAGAGATGATCTCAATATAGGGATAGTTGCAGTCCTCCTTCACAGTAGGATAATGGAAGGGCAAATGGAGGAAGGAAACCTATAAACTTGCCAAAATCGGTGGCTTTGGGAAGTTGCAGAAGAAGTTTTCTCTTGAAGGTCGTTTGGAGTACTGAGCTGAAGAGGTATGATGGTGCTTACATCTGGAGGTTCAGACTAAATGTCAACATTCTTATCTTTATTTTTCTTCGGGCCTCCACCAAAGAAAAGACCTGTATTACCACAAAAGCAGTATATGAAGACATGGTGGTTAGAGGTTTGTTAAAGAAGAAGTTTTTGCTAAGAAAGTTGAAGGTTTTTAAAGGTTTCTAAGCAAATGCAGAGAATGTAGAAGACTTGTGAAATTTTGTGAGACTGAAGAAGTAAAAATGGTAAATAACAAAAAAGTTATAAATGACAAAAATCGTGGTCATGATTCCTCGAAAATCGGCAAACATATTTGTTGAATCGTGGGGAAACAAGTATTTGGGGTATTAAATACGTGAAGACGTGAGTCATTTCGAGTGTCAAAAACTATTCAGGAACTTTCGCACCAAGAAAGGAATCTTCGCCTACTTTCTGGTAACACTAAGTTGCATCACTGGAAAGTAGGGGGACTATCTGTATGGGATAAAATTGGTTGATAACAGGTGGTCAAATGGAAATACTACACGTGGAACCAAAGATAGATAAAGGACGAGTCAGGCAACAACTAATACCGAATGCAACATGTGTTATCGGTACCGAAGGGAACGTAGTCAGTGGTATAAGTTCAAAGGTTTTGCATCGAACATCATTCAATGAGGGAATATTCGCTAGCATTAAATGAGCAGTCGTTACAGAGATTTTGCATTCAAGGTCTGCAATTATATATTCATCAATGACACTTTTAGTCTTATTTAAAGAGGAGCTTGGTCCTAGGACCGTATTTCCCTAGGTAGAGCTATAAATAGCGGGGGTAACCATTATTATTGGGACATGAAAAACATTCTGTACACACAAGCTATACTTGATTATTTCTCTCTTATATTTTATTTAGCTCTCAATTTAACATCTTAATCATTACTTTATTTTCGCATGTGCTCTAGGAAACGGTAAGTTCGGAACCAGGCTTGTTATCTTCTTCAATATCAGTCGTTGAATCTAAGTTTTAATTTTATTTTTTTTATTATTTTTTGAATCAAATCGATTCGCTTGTCTATAAAGCACGTTACAAATTCAACTGTACTATTTTACGGGTAAATAATTTTTTTACATTGATTATGAGAGTATAAAAACTAAACCTTTTTTCAATAAAGCAAAAGAGACCAACACGAACAAAAAGATTTCAGTGAGTAAGAAAGACATATAGAACAACTTTCGTAATTTCTCAAGAATTTGCCAAGGAGAGCACAGTATTGAGTAAATGTTATTTCAACCTCTTAAAAACTTACCAGTGACAATTACACCTTCATCTATGGACTCGAGAAATATTCACATAGCCACCACATTTATTATGAGCTGCGAGTTATATTAATTATATCATTACACGTTATATTCAATCTAATGAACCAAAAGAAAAAGAAAGAAAAACGAAATATCAATTACTAGCATCTAGTAATTGTTGGTGATCACTTGGCGTTAATCATATGAATGATCTTCTGGAAAGTACATTCATCACAAGGCAAAACAATTCCTTTGGGACTCTGAAATCCAAACTCCTGAGCAGCTTCTTCTAGTAACTTCTGGAAACAAGGGTTCTTCAAGTAAGATATGTGAAGAACAAATCTCCTCAGTTCTTCTCCCACGTAAACCACAAAATGACCCTTTGGAGTTTTTTCCCTCACTTCTTCATCTCCATATTGTGTTGTCTTCCCCATACTTATCCGTAAAAAGTTTCTTGAGTAATTTAGATTGAAGCACGTGTGTGCCAGTTATTAAAAGGGGTTGGCCTATATATAGAGCACATGAGAGTAACTACATTTTCAAAGTCTTCGGAAAGGCTGCGGTAAAGATTATAGTTTTTATATTTGTTGAGAGAGTTGACAGTGTGAATGTGTGATGTATCTCATTGTAATTATAAGTTGGATTCTTCGGGGGCGATTGGTAATGATGTGACCTTAGTGTCAATGGCTGTTATTTCTCAGGAGAAATGATGTGTGGCAGGGAAATTTCCCCCCGTATAACGTGGGCGTCATTACGCTACATTATAGGGCAAAAATTCAAAATAGCCCGAATTACAAGTGGTAATTGAAAAATATTTACAGTTTCAAAAGTAATCGAAATTTTACAACTTATCCTGTAAAGATAAATACTGTTCAAAATTTAGAAAGTATTCCAGTATAATATACTGGAGTTCCAGCATAATATGCTAGAAGTTCATACACAGGTGCTCCAATCTCCAGTATATTATACTGAAACTTTCCGTGTGTAGAAGTTCCAGCATAATATGCTGGAAGTTCATACACAAGTGTATAAATTTCTAGTATATTATGCTGGAACTTTCCGTGTTGCAGCAAAATAGTGATTTTTTTTCAATAACTTTGCAAATGCTGACTATTTTTCAATTACCATTTCGAAAACTGGCTAGCCGATGTTATTTTAGTTCTGTATACCCATTTAGGCATTTATATACAGTCACATGTTATTTTTCAATTGTACTTTTATTTGGCTATACATATACTATATATTATACATGACATAATCTCTCTGTTTCATTTTGGCTTTTTAACGTTCTTCATTGATCTTGCTGTGAATCTGGCTCCATATGCAGTATAAAAGATAAGATCACGTGCTCAACAAGGTAATTAATAAGAAAGAATAGTTCACAAAAACAAAAGGACAGAGAAAAAGGAAGGGATAATTTCGGTGCCAAACTTGAAATGACTAAACATAAACGGATTTGCAATGAGAAAAAAAGAGGAGAATTTAGTGGCTAACAACTGTTTCTCTTGAAATAGGGACTTTTGGTTGCTAAGTATAAATCGGAGGGTACGCACTCCGTATGCAGTCCAAACTGGGCCAGAATGCCGTGCCTATAATATCCAAACTTGTACTTTCAAGAAAATGAAACAAATGTTACTCATTAGCGCATTGCTAATTGCAGTCATCAGTCGGTAGAAATTGGAGTTGTAGCTCATTTGTCCTATAATATTAAGATGTGTAAGGAGATAGCAGTTCACACGTATCCTCAATATTCAATTAGGAAATCTTTAACGTAACACTTCCTCTCAAACGTTCAGAACTAGATAATGGTCACCGTTGGACGCTCAATCATCCACTTCTCCATCTTAAACTCTAGAATATTCATATTATTTGAGGATACGTAATGGCAAACAAATAGTGCACTCCAGGGCCGGGGTTTACGCAGGAATTTATGTGTTAGTTGAGGTTTCTGACCTATTAAAGCAAAATAAAGCATATAACCAAAGGACCGAGAGACAATTTATGTCAAGTGGTGTCATTTTTTCCTACTTATCCGTTTCCTCATGACAATATTAATATACATATATATTTAGTAAAAAAAATTGACGAAGCAGTATTGCGTTACACCACTTTACTAAGAGTGCATCCGCCCCTGGTGCACTCATTCAGCATGTTAATTCTTGCTTTTGAGTCAATTTATTTTCATGGCTATATCTTTTAAGGTTTCCTGATGGTCTATCGGAAATAACTTTTTTTACCCTTTTAGGTTGCGTAAATATTATACCTCTTCGACTTATGAGAAATTATTGGGCATGTTGTCGTATCTTTTAAGGTTTCCCTTCTCTTGCTGATTCCTGTGTTCCTTTTCTTTTGTACGTAATTTGCTCGTTAATTTCTTTTTACTAGGTACAGTTGATATATATAGCACCTTTATAACAGTTGAGCACTCTTAATCTTTAAAGTTTTGAGTCGTACACAAAATCATATATAGAGACAATTAATATCTCACTAAATTAGTCAATGATTATTATGACCGTGGTTTATCTGGATTACCATAATCTTAGACGATCCATAAATAAAATTATTTAATTAGAAGGGAGAAAAAAGAAACCATGCATGTTCCTTACCCTAAACAATCTCACTGCATGCTGTGCCGAATTAAGCAAACCAAACTAAGATGAGAAACGTGGACTTTCTGTTACCTATATTTCCACTTGTGGGTTAGGGTTTTTGAAGAAGTAGAAGAAAAGGTACACAAGAGAAAAGAGTAGTCGGAAAAGGGCCAAAAATAATTTTACTTTTACGCTGGGGGGATTTGCAGTGTACCGTATATTTGTGCTACTTTTTAATTTATATCCTATTTTTTAAAATTAATGATTTGGTAGCCAGCTGACAAAAAATCTGTAATTATATAACACTTACACCCTTGATAAATCGCGTGATTTGCAACCTCATTCATAAAAAAGGATCTCCTCCTCTTCTCTCAACAACTTAATCAAAAAACCATAAACTTCAACTAATGTAGCATGAAGTTATTTTATGTTGAAGCTAAAACTTCATGCTAATATAGCATGAAGTTATTTTACATTGAAGCTTTTTTTTTAAAAGACATTTTATTAAAAATATAGTACTTAGTAGTCATTACAACATGAGATTTGTCTAGGCCACAAAGTGCCTATCCCATCTCTATCAAAAAATGAAATAGCAAAAATAGGCGGATAATAGTACAACATTAAATTAGCAAAAGAGTCCGAGCTGCATCCGTTCTTGGCTAAGGTGTCCACTACTCCATCAGCTTCTCTGAATGCATGCTTCAAAGTTGGCGTATCCGCCTCAGATAATAGGAACCTGCAGTCATCAATAATATTTTGATAAAGGCAATTATCATTATTTATCAAGTTGATTAGTTCCTGACTATCCGTTTCAATGACTAAAGGGGTTAGCCTCTTCTAGATGGATAGTTTTAAACCTTGCACTAAACATGGCTTCCATTTGGATATTTATAGCATAGGCAAAGCCCACAATGAAGCTAAAACTTCATGCTAAAGCATGTTGAAGTTATTTATCCTGCCGTCTACAGTTTTGTCATGAGTGCTGAAGCTATTTGGTTCATTTGCTAAAACCTCAGTTTAAATATGCTTAAGTTATTTAATTCATTTGCGAAAACTTCAGACTAAACATGCTTAAGTTTTTTTCTTGCAGTATGTAATTTTTTAATGAGTTTTTGCTAATACATGCTGAAGCTATTTGGTTCATTTGCTAAAACCTCAGTTTAAATATGCTGAAGTTATTTAGTTCATTTGCGAAAATTTCAGACCAAGCATGCTTAAGTTTTTGTCTTGTAGTATGTAATTTTCTAATGAGTTTTTGCTAATGTATGCTGAAGTTATTTAGTTCATTTGCTAAAACTTCAGAATAAACATGCTTAAGTTATTTAATTCATTTGTTAAAACTTCATGCCAAAACATGCTGAAGTTTGTCCTGCAGTATACAGTTTTGTCAATAGTCCTAAAGGGCAAAATCATCTTTTTTAAAATGCTTTTAATAAAAAAATATATACGGATGCAAACGGAAAAACAAAACGGGTATAAGTTAAAAGGAGGCGGCCAAATAGGACCCCCCATGTAATTTTTACTTTTACGCTCCGTTCACCAATTGGGCCAAAAATGCATATAACGTTATCTTCTTGTCTAAAATTACCCTTGCGATTGGCGAAAATTTCTGTAGTCTCTTTTTAATGTGTTGGCAGCATGCAATTGGGCCACATGGCTCTAGATCAAATTTAACACACTCCGGATTTAAACCCACCCTAGTGGCGCCATTTGTTAGGTCCTCAACGGGAGTAATTTTCATGGGTGGTCATTCAATTTTGTGTTTATTACCCAAAAAGCATTTTTCTTTCTTTTGTTACATAAAAGTCATTCAATTTTGTATTCATTATCCAAAAGTCAGTTTTCTTTCTTTGTTACACAAAAATCATTTTACCATGCTTTAGTTATCACAATAGTCATTTTAACCAGATTTTACAAATCTTTCACCGGAAACGTCTATTATACCCTTGACATTATAAATCCTTCCATTTATGCAACACCTTCTATATTATATGCTATATAATATACTTTTACCCAAGTATTTTACTTATAATTAAAATAACTTAAATATTATTTTATTTATTATTTTATAATATATTCGTAAATTTAATTTTTTTCTTAACATTAATTTTTAAGATATATAAGTAGCATTATTAAACTTGTCGGGAATATTACCGTGAACAAATCTCAAGTCCACATTCTTAACCATGCTTAATGAAGTATTTTTAAGGAAAATTATAAACTCAAAGCTCACTGATTTATCAGCCAGGCCATACCCACTAATCCAATAAATAAAATACTTACATTTAGCATAATGAAACATCAGATTAATATGTTCAAATAAATAATATTAATAGATAAAGCTTTAAAAAACTTAATTAAACACAATATACTTTGAAAATTTTTCTAAAATTCTTATTAACTATAAAAAAAACTATCATTTGTTAAGAAAATCTATTTTTATAATTTCAAATAAATATTTTTTATTGTTTTTATATTTAAATTATGTTCATGTTTGAATATGATTTAACAAATTGAATGCCATAGAATATATTATAAAAATAATATAAAGTTATTTTAATTATAAGTAAAAATCTAGATAAAAATATATTATATAGTATATAGTATATAGAAGCTGCTATATAAATGAGAGGATTATAATGTCAAAGTTATAATAAACTTTTTAAGTAAAAGTATTATGATCCTTTTTCGAAACGTTAATGACATTTTTAAACCAAAAGGTGGATGAAGGGCATTTTTGAACCATTTCTAATAGGTTAAGGGCATTTATAACCCTTTTCCCTAATATGATATATATGGTCAAATATCTGTGGGTGCAAATAGCGTTGCCATAATGGGCCAGTCAATCCCTGTGAGTTAGGCTGATGAACCCGTGATTAGTATAGCATTTAAAGCCTAAGAAAAAGTGATTAGTACAAATTTATAGGAAGAAATTCAAAAATAGCCAGATTTATAAGTGGTCGTTCAAAAATAGCCCAATTTTAATAGTAATCGAAATTTAGCCACTTTTCATGTAAAGATAAATCTGAGTGAAAATACTGTTCAAAATCCGAAAAATATGCCAGTATATGATGCTGGAGTTCCAGCATAAGTATACTAGAACTCCAGCATAATATACTGGAGTTCCAGCAAAGTATACCGGTCTAGTATAATATGCTGGAAGTTCATACACAAGTGCTTGAATCTCCAGTATATTATGCTGGAACTTTCCGTGTGTTGGAGTTCCAGCATAATATGCTGGAAGTTCATACACAGGTGCACCGAACTCCAGTATATTATGCTGGACCGGTCTCTATTGCAGCAAAATAGTAGCTATTTTTCATTAATTTGGTAAACGCTGGCTATTTTTGAATGTCCAGTCCGAAAACTGACTAGACCGTGCTATTTTTAAAAATTTATATGTATGTATTTAAAGATTCATAGCCCATTATTTTATCAAGAGCAGATCACGCATGTCTGAAAAAGAAATATAATTAGCCTAAGAAACATTGATTAGTATAAATTTATATGTATGTATTTAGAGATTCACATTATCTTATCAAGAGCTGATCACACATGTTTGAAAAAAGAAATATAATTGTAATTATTTATTTTTCTCTATTTTTTCTTTTAACTCCTTTAATTGATGATCGACCTTGAATATACAAGAGGAGAAAGATTTTAGTAAGATTTGAGCCCCGTAAACTTTAATTTCTCGTGTAAATATTTCATAAGATAGACATTCTTTTCAATTCGACATACTAATTTGGCATTTATTTAAGATGAGATATACCAGTATTATTTTCAATAAAATTAGGACCAATTCATAGATCAAAATAAACTCAAGGGACTAAACAGTAACTTGCTCCAACTAACGGGTCTGTGATATACTTTAGGATCCGGCCCCGGTTCGCAGAGCTCGAGAGAGAGAGAGAGGGGAAATGGAGGAAAAGGGGAAAGTGGGGAGTGAGAGATGGAGCGCTGCGATCGGAAATCTATCGGAGATGGCGTCGAATCTGGATTCTCTCCAAAAGTTACTCGTAAAGAAAGCAGTGTACGTCGACGAAGACACCTTTGCCAAAGCCTCTCTCACCTCCGAACAAGCCCGTACTATTAAGGTTCTATTCCTACTCTGTATCACTCGTTCATCAGTAGAGGTTTCTTAGTTATCGCGAGTTTTTTACTATATCTGAATAGCTGAGATGAGGAATTATTCAGTTAATTTTATTGTAATCTGTTTGTTTTGTTTTCTGGATGCATTACTCTTAATTATTGTGTGTATAATTGGACTCTACTTTGATTAGTTGAAAAAGTCAATCTGTTATTGGTGAATGAATCTCAAAATCAATGCGCGGAATAACACAGGATTTTTATAACAAGCTAAACTGAAAACAGAAAACATAGAGCAGCTTGAGCAGAAAATCATATCACTAACTAAAAGGTTTGAGAAAGTTCAAGCACAAGATACTCTTGAGAAAATTTTAGGTCTTGATTTTAAACTCCCTTCACAAGTCCAATCTTGTAATGATGCAAGTTGTGTTGCCTTTAGATGTGCTTTAGCTACCACATCAGAGAAGTCCTACTGAGTAGTGCGTTAATTTCAAGTTCAGACATCACTCAAACTGTGAGCAAAGATGTTACAAAGATTCTGATGCTAAAAGGAAATTGAGCCATCTACATTTCAAGTTCAGACATCTCTCAAACTGTGAGCAAAGTTGTTATAAAGATTCTGAGGCTAAAAGGAAAATGAGCCATCTATGGCAATCTTACTTCAAAAGTCCTTATATCTCCACTAGTTCCAGATGAGGTCAGCAACTATCCAAGGCATCCTAGTGTCATAAAGCAAAAACTGCAACGATGATTTAATACAAGCGTAGATGTGAACACAAGAGGAAGCAGCAAATTTTGAATAACTTGGGCCCCTAAGTTGGATTTGACTGGATAGTTGGATACCATCTGTAACTGTAGCTTTAATTTCAGCTTAAATGGACAAACTAAGAGGAAGCAACAATTTCATGCAAGAAGAAAGATAAGCTAGACGAACTGTAACCTAGTTGAATAGAAAAACATTTATTGATTTAACCTTTCTGATTCATTAGCCCTACAAGTTTTGTTGTTTCCAGTTTATCTCCATAAACTGAAAGAGTGATGCAATGAAGTTGAATAGTGAAACCCAAAAAAGGTTATAGTGGGTCTAATTATATATATAAGCCAGCACGTTAGTGTCTATACGTCCTAATAGGCCATTTAAAAGAGATGTGGGAGGCTTATCCATCTCAAAGTTGCTCGGACACAGGTGCGGGTGTCCGATACGGATGCCGATCTAGAAGTCGGATCTTTCGAGATGTAAATTCTAAGATTCGGGGATACGGATCCTAGTACGGATACGGGTGCGGGGATCCGGCTAAACATAATTCAAAAAAATAAAATCCTATGAGAAATTTTGTGGACTACTTATGTATAGCTTGTAAAGTGTGAATTTCTTTTTTATTCTCGAGTTGTAGATATGTAAAGATTGATTTCCTAAATAAGATTTGCTATTTTCTTCAAATCTACCCTAATTTTAATTCTGATTTTGGGAATCAAATTGTATCTGGTCTCGAATTTTTCTGTCTGTCATGGTCAAAGTACCCAAATTTTTTTGACTAAATCCGGTACGGATCCCATACCCACACCATACTAGTGTCGTGTCGACACGGGTACAGCGCCTAAGTTGCCATGTCGGAGCAACTTAGATCCATCTGGCAAAAGAAACTAGTGTCCGTAAGCATGCAATTTTTGTAAATTTAGGTAAATGTATGCAAAAGTTTGGATGCAACATTCCAATGAAAATCATAGCAAAATAAAGCACCAATAGTATATACTGAGGAGAGGTAATCAGTGAGGATTGAGGCCCGCCAGCTTTATTTGACTTCGTAGAAGCTCAGGCATGTTTGATAATTGCACGAGGTTTGAAGAATCTTTTGGCTTATCACTGGTGTAAGGGGGTGTAATCTTGTTGGGACGAGGTGTAATTATTGTTGTTTTTGTATGCTCACTCCCACTATTAATGAAAGTAATGACTATTCTATGGCTGCAGGTTCTTGAACAAAGAGTTCAGACTTTAGAGCGAGAATTAGATAATGCTATTTCTGCTGCTGCTCATGCACGGACTGAAAAAAGACAGGCTGAGGCAGCTCAGAAGGCTGCTGAACTACGTGCACAAGAGATTACAAGAGAGCTTGAAAATACCACAAGTATGTGGCTATGTGCTTCTGACTCTTTTAGAAATTCAGCCGTTAATTCAGAGCTCTATGATATATGTTGTTCAAATCAATTTGCTTTATGGACTTTTGGTTCAGTAAATATGTGCTTGTATAAGTAGTTATGGTAATTTTGTAACCTCACCTATGACCTACCTCCAATGAAAGGAACTCAAGTACCAATTGTATTACCTAATCATCGACCTCTTAGTCTCTGATACTCTTTTTTCTCTTTTTCCTTTTATTCTTTTTTCAAAAGTTAGAAGTTTCATTCTTTAGGACAGGTAAAAAGAATTTTGCTCTGTAATTTTGTTCTATTTGGGCTACAGTCAACATCCCCCTTTTGTTTCGAACTCATTATAGGTGATTTGCCCTCTTCTTCTTTTATCTTTTTTTCTTTTTTGGATGCAGATAGCTTGGGCTTAGAGGGTGGGCTTAGGACAAAAACAATGTAGAGTTTTTGGCGAGCCGCAGCGGAATTTTAAGCTGTCTAGATTAACCAAGAGAGTTTTATCCGTCATTTTGCCATCTTAACTGTCATTTTGCTCAGTTATCTTTACCTGTTTTCATGCTAGAGATTAACCAAATTGGTTTGCTTCGGTTCTAAAACAAGAGTGACCATGATATTACACAATCAGTCATATGGAATGTGTTTATAAAATTGGGTCTTGTCATTTCCAGCCATGTCCTCACAAAATGGATTTGCACTTACATGCTACTCTGTGGTTGTAGGGGTATTTGAGCTGCACATGGAAGAGCTGCGCGCAAAGCAAGAAGAGATATCTAAGCGAGATAAGGAAATCAAACTTCTAGAGGCCATAATTCAGACACTTGGAGGCAAAGGCTCTCATTCTACCATTGAATGAGTAAGAAAATCTACAGTGACTGTAATTACTGTGTCATCTTGTATCATTTCTTTGTATATTAAACAAGATTTTGGTTTTATAATAGATGTACCAGGAAGTAGATGAATATTTCAGTAAATTACTACATCCAAGTGTTGTGTTTTGCTGCTGCTTTTTTTTTCCCTCTTCCTTCGATGGTATAATAGCAGTACCACTATTGACAATGTTAGGATATCTAGTACGAACCATTAACCTGGATCTCTTACCTTGTAGAAAATTGAAATGAATGTGGCTTGAAGATTGTCATTAGGGCTGTCCTAGGACACTAGTTACAAAGGTCGAAAATATATTATCCAACAAGTATTTATTTCTTCAATAATCTTAGATATAAACGGCGTGTTACGAAGCTAACTCTAATAGCATGTAGGAAAATTCAATCTTATTCAAGTCGTAGCTTCAGAGCTTTTTCTTTTTTCTCTGCCAAACCCTATAGCTGAGTTATTGTGTCAAATTGTTAGACGAATCATACGTCTCCCTTAATCGAGATTTTCAGTTGCATAAATTAGATAAACTTACACAAATATACATACTCGCCTTTGAAATTTTCTGCACTTTAATTAATATGTGTGTCACTTAAATAATTTTTATTTATCGGGTACTAGAAGATTAAATTTTGCACTTGGAGCAAACTTAGTTCTTGAATAGAAGTCCAAATTTTCCCATAAGCTCTTCAATTTCGCATGAACATATCCTTCGATAGACTTTGGCCGCAAAAAGAGACTCAGCCAATATTAATTCGTATAATAATTACCCTTCCTTACCAATGAAACTTCGTCTAACGATTTTTATTCATGCTGGTCGTTTATAATTACCATACATTAACGTAACGAGCCCCACGGTTTTGCAATAAGTCTATAACAAGGGTGCCTAATTGATAGGACTGATGGATGAGGAATTCTTCCATGCTAACCAATCCTCATTGAGGAGGTACTTCGTTGTTCGACTTCGCTAAGGCTTTTGGGTTGGTAATTGCGAACTCTAACTTTCCGAAGAGGGAGGAACATTTGGTTACTTTTCAAATGTCGTGGGTAAGATTCAGATTGACTATGTCCTCCTCAGGAGGTGTGATAGAGGGTTGTGCAAGAATTGTAAGGTTATTCTAGGTGAGATACTCACAACGCAACATAGGCTCTTGGTGATGGACGTTAGTATTATATTAAAGAGAAGAAAAAGGTCTGACCAAGGACGACCGAGAATTAGGTGGGGTGCCTTGACTAAGGATAAATCCTAGGAGTTGAAGGGGCATTTGTCGGCTATGGGTGCTTGGAGGAACAGTGGTGATGCGAGAATTATGTGGTCGACTACAGCAAATTGTATAAGGGAGGCTGCAAGAGAGGTGTTAGGATCTCTACGGGCGTCTCTGGCAAGCACAAATGAGACTAGTGGTGGAATAAAGTGGTCCAAGGTAAAGTGGAAGCGAAGAAGGTGGCATACCTGAAGTTAGTAGGGAGCACATGTGAGGAGGAGAGGAAAACGTACATGGAGTGGTATAAGGCAGCCGGGAGGGAAGCTAAGCTGGTGGTCACGGGCTAAGACTACGGCCTATGGTCATATGTACGAGGAACTGGGGGAAAGGCGGAGAAAAGAAGTTATTCCGACTGGCCAAGACGAGAAAGAAGAAGGCTCGGGATTTGGACCAAGTGAGATACATCAAGAACGACGATGATAGAGTATTGGTGGAGGATGCCTAGATTAAAAGAAGATGGACTTTCATGAACTTCTGAATGAAGAAGGGGTTCTGGATACTGTGTTAGGTGAACTGAAACATTTTTAGAGTCACCGTGACTTTGGGAACTGCAGGTGCATCGAAGTTGAGGAGATCGTGGGAGTTATGCGTAAGATGAGTAGGGGCAGAGCGACCGGGCCAGACGAAATTCTGGTTGAATTTTGGAAGTGTATGGGTAGAGCAGATTTGGAGTGGCTGACTGGGTTGTTTAATGTTATTTTTAGGACGAAGAGGATGCCGGATGAGTGGAGGTGTAGTACAATTATTCCATTGTATAAGAACAAAGGTGATATCCAAAATTGTAACAATTATAGGGGCAACAAATTACTGAGTCATACCATGAAAGTTTGTGAGAGGGTGGTTGAAGTGAGGGTGGGGAGGATGGTGTCTATATTCGATAACTAGTCCGGGTTCATGCCGGATTGTTCTACTGCAGAAGCTATACACCTTATTAGGAGGTTGGTGGAATAGTACAGGGAGGAGAAGAAGGATCTGCACATGGTGTTTATTGATTTAGAGAAAATGTACGACAAGGTTCCTAGAGAAGTTCTCTGGAGATGCTTGAAAACAAAAGGCGTGACAGTTGCCTACATTTGGGAAATCAAGTACATCTATGATGGGGTTTAGACGCGGGTTAGGACAGTAGGAGGCGACTCTGAGCAGTTTCCAGTTGTTATAGGGTTACACCAAGGTTCTGCAGCTTAGCCCATTCTTGGTTTTCCTAGTGATGGACGCGTTAACATACCATATTCAAGGGGAGGTGCATTGATGTATGTTATTCGCCGATGACATAGTTCTGTTTGACGAGTTGAGAACTAGTGTTAATGAGAGGTTGGAGGTCTAGAGACAGAATCTTGAGTCTAAAGGTTTCAAGCTGAGCATGACGAAGATGGAATACCTGGAGTGTAAGTTCAGCACTAAGCCAAGGGAAGTGGGCTTGGAAGTGAGGCTTGAATGACAGGTCATCCCAAGTAGTGGCAATGTCAAGTACCTTGGACCAGCTATCCAGATGGGAAGGCAGATTGACGAGGATGTCACACAGTATTGGGGTGGGATGGGTGAAGTGGAGGTTGGCATCTGGAGTCCTGTGTGACAAGAGAGTGCCACTGATACTCAAAGGTAAGTTTTACAAAGCGGTGGTTAGACCGGCCTTGATGTATGGAGCTGAGTGTTGGCCGTTAATAATTCACACATCCAGAAGATGAAAGTAACATAAATGAGGATGTTGAGGTGGATGTGCGGGCACACTAGGATGGATAAGATTATGAATGAAGATATTCGGGAGAAGGTGGGCATGGCTCCCATTGATGACAAAATGCGGAAAGCGAGGCTCACACAGTTGGACACGTACAAAGGAGAAGCCCAGATGCTCCGGTAAGGAGGTGTGAGCTGCTGGCTTTGGAGGGCACGAGAAGAGGTAGATGGCGGTCTAAAAAGTAGTGGGGAGAGGTGATCAGGCAGGACATGACGAGGTTTCAAATTTTCGAGGACATGGCCCTTGATAGGAAGTTGTGGAGGCCGAGTAATAAGGTTATAAGTTAGGAGGTTGTTGAGTCTTTCCTTACTTCTTACCTTTGTGAGGCTAATCTGGTAGGGTTTTGTCGAAGTCAGTTAGTGGCAATGCTGCGTCTTATTATTATTTCCTTGGCGATGGATGTACTGTCACGACACATCCAAGGAGAGGTACCTTGGTGCATGCTATTTGCCGATGATATAGTGTTAATTGACGAGACACGTAGCGGGGTTAACGAGAGGTTGGAGGTTTGGAGACATACCTTGGAGTCTAAAGGTTTCAAACTGAGTAGAACCAAGACAGAATACTTGGAGTGCAAATTCAGTGACGAGACCCATGATGCAGATGTAGAGGTTAAGCTTGATGCTCAAATTATCCCCAAGAGAGCGAGTTTTAAGTACCTCAGGTCTATTATCCAGGGTAACGGGGAGATTGACGAAGATGTCGCACATTGTATCGGAGCGGGTGGATGAAGTGGAGGCTCGCTTTCGGTGCTTTGTGTGATAGGAATGTGCCGCTAAGACTTAAGGGTAAGTTTTATCGAGCGGTGGTTTGACCGGCTATGCTGTATGGGGCTGAGTCTTGGCCAGTTAAGAACTCCCATATGCAGCAGATGAAAGTAGCAGAGATGAGGATATTGAGATGGATGTGTGGGTGTACCAGGAGAGATAGGATTAAGAATAAAGCTATCCGGGATAGAGTGGGAGTAGCATCTGTAGAGGACAAGATGCGGGAGTCGAGGCTGAGATGGTTCGGACATGTTAAGAGAAGAAGCATTGATGCTCCTGTCAGGAGGCGTGAGAGGTTGGCTATGGAGAGTTTGAGAAGAGGTCGAGGTAGGCCTAAGAAGTACTGGGGAGAGGTGATTAGACACGATATGGCGCTGCATCAGCTCATTGAGGACATGACCCCTGATAGGAGGTTGTGGAGGTCGATGATTAAGGTAGAAGGTTAGTAGGTAGTTTATAGTTGTTCACCGTTAGTCTTAGTAGCATGCTTGTCCCTTCATATTCTTAGATTTCTATTACATTAGGTTGTTATATTTATCTCAGGTATTGTATTCCCTGTTGCTATTATTTGGTACTACTTTCACTTCTTCTTCTTGTCCTTCCTGAACCAAGAGTCTATGGGAAACAGCCTCTCTACCTCCATTAGGTAAGGGTAAGGTCTGCGTACAAACTACCCTCTCCGGACCCCACCTGTTGGGATCAAACTGAGTTTGTTGTTGTTGTTTGTTATTCTCCATGGTGCATGGTCTATGTATTGTCTATTGCTTTTGCTTTGCATCTACTTTTTCATTTTTGTGATGTTATTTTCTTATTGTTTCCATTGGTGGTACTGATATTGTCTAGTTTTGTCCTCTTGAGCTGAGGATATTTCGGAAACAACCTCTCTACTCCTTCGGTGTAGGGGTAAGGTTTGCGTACACATTACCCTCTCCAGATCTCATTAGTAGGATTTTACTGGGTTGTTGTTGTTGTTGTAGTAGTAAAAACCATTCCTAATTGAAAATTGTTAAAGCAAACTACCTGATAGATGTTCAAATGTTCCAACACTGTCAGATTTTTCCCTTATTTGGTACCAACCCTTCCCCCTCCCCCTCCCCCTCCCCCTCCCCGCACCTCTCCCCATTCCCAAACAGTAGGCAGCTTAAAAATTGAAGAATGATGATCTTGCAACCTACGCCCCCGTTCACCCCATGTGCATTGTAGCTTGAACCCTTACTTCGTGGAGCCAGTCAAGCATAGAGAAAAAGTATAAAGAGATATGTAAAATAGAAAAATATACGCTACTAGAGCAAAAATAAAATGTAATTATGAGAAATCATAGACTTCATTTTATTATAATATACCCAGTACATATCTAAGGTCGATTATGTGTGCAGTAAGGCACTTGTTAGTACTAAAAATTTACTATAACTAGAGACCTATTAGTACTCTTGGTACGTTAGTTTTTTTGAATTTTGCCTAGGAAAGGGTTGATCATCTTCTTTAAAAGTTTCTTAGCTTCGCCCTCTTAGCTCCATCGACGAATCTTCTGGTAGCTTTTCTTGCTATGAATGCAATGATGTGAACTTTTTATACCCTCCTCAACACCTTGTGCTAGGCCTAGCCAACATGAGCTCCACCACTAAAATTTGTGGCAGCTCTTTTCTTGCCATGAATACAATGATTTGAATTTAATATACCCGCTAGCGCTAGGGCAATTGCAACAATGAATTCCACAACTCTTGATCCTCGCTTCATTCCATAAGTTAATTTACTACTGGAAGAAAATCTTCTTTTGAAATATCGCATAAGGAACCTACAACAACAACAAACCCAACTTAATTCCATACGTGGGGTTTGGGGAGGGTAGTATATACGCAACCTTATCCCTGCCTTATAAAGGAAGAGATGTTGTTTCTAATAGACTCTCGACCAATGAAGAAGCCAAAAAAAATTTCAAGAGCGTTCAAATTTGAAAGGAGTAAAAAAAATTCTCCGATAAAGGGTGTTAAAGTCGCATAAAGAACCCTAAAATGTGCAAAATTCTTTATGTTCCCAACCCACAAATCCGTTGGTGGGACATAGATTTTGACGGGTTTTTTTCTCATCATGCCTTCTTCAAGTTTGTTTTTGTTTATAAACATGAAAGTCAAGTGATAAGTTATCAAGTTTTTGATGTATGGGTGTTTAATGTGCCGGGTTGACCCGGTTCCGGACAGGCCCAGACCGATATTAACCCGGACCGGCCCGGACCGGTGGTAGGGGGCCGAGTTGGGCTGGGTTTGTGGGGTTAGGACGTTTTTATTTTTATTACCGGTTAACCGGACCGGTCAAACCTGGTCAAGGAAAATCATTGTTGAGCCGGTTAACCGCACTGGTTCAACAGCTATTTTCTGGAAAAAAAATTAAATTTATTTGACCATTGGCAACGGTCAGCTTCCAATTTGACTATTTCCCAGGGACGTGATAACCAGAAGACGAGGAACTTGGAGATATATTAACACATGGTCACCCATAAGAATTTAGCACTCCAAAAGATGGCCAAGAAGTTCACAGTCATTATGAAGAACTTACTAAGGCAATGCAAAAAATTTGAAGTTCTGGATTTATAATTTTATATTTAATAATTAAACTTTGAATTTCCTTTTTTTTGGTTAATTTAGTTGTTGTTAAATGTAAACTTTAATTTACAAGTTTGAAATAAAAAAAAAACTTGCAAATTTTAAGTGCAAATTTTTTCATCTTCATTGTATTCTATTATCTTAAATTCTTAATGAAATATTCAAATATAAGAATTTTAAAGTTTTTGCATCCTTTATTCAAACACTCTTTTTGTAAGATTATTTTTTTGTTTTATATTTTTACTTTATATTAATATAAATTACAATACTTATACAAAATATAAAAAAAATTAAATAAACTTGGCTCGGCCCTTAGGCCCGGAACCGTTCTAATTCAATATTTCACCGGATGAGCCCGGAGCCGTTAAACCCAGTTCTGAAAAACTGGTAACCGGCACTGACTGATGTGTCACGACCCAAATCGGGGTGCCGCAACGAGCACCCGGTGCCTTACCCAACCGAGTACCAACATAACGTATTCTTTCTTATCATAACATCACGGGTAAACAGGCCGAAAGGGCTGTCATGATATAATTAGAATGAAACATAAGCGAATAATTGGCATAGGATGACCCAATATGTAATACAAACTTATACATGTGATATGCAGTCTTATAAGACCAAAATGAACACTCGTACACTGAACATAGGCCGACAAGGATATACAATGACATCTGTCTACAAGCCTCTAAGAGTACATACATATCATAAGGTCGGGACAGGGCCCCGCCATACCAATCAATACATGTCCAAATCATACTAACCAAATAGGCAACTCTGGAGCAAATGGAGTGCACTAACACCTTCCGCTGAGCTGATAGCCTAATAGGAGGAATGTCAACCTATCTATCGGGACCTACGGGCATGAAACACAGCGTCCCCAGGCAAAAAGGACGTCAATACGAATAAAGTACCGAGTATGTAAGGCAGGAAAGCATAAACAAGAACAGTAATGTAAAGAGAGACAGAGGAGATACAACCTATAACATCTGATATCCTCTAGGAGCTACTAATATGAAATGCATAATACATATATATACATAAACTTTTAAAAATATTCGTGCTCTGTGGGCATCAACATCATAATTATATCGTACTCGGCCTCAAAGGGGACTCGGTAAAAACATACCCGACCATCATAAGGCTCGGTAGAATCGTACCTAACCACATGGAACTCGGTAAACCCAACTGATCAGTGGTTGCACCATGGGTGTCGTACCCGGCCTACTATAGCGCGGCTCGGTAGAGTAAAATAAATACATATATATAATGCATGCTCGACTCATGAAATCACGTTCTAAACCTTTTAGAGTGACTTAAGAACATTATGGACATACATACTCTCTATATGAACCTCAGTAGGATTCAAGGATCATACACACATGCTTAGAATAATTTTATAAGGAAAGAACAACATGGACAACATTAGATGCTAGGAGTAGATCCGTTATGAAATAGCGTATTTATTTCACTTTAGATCTTGCTAAAAGAAAGAAGAATGAGCCTTAACATACCTTATCACAATCTTTCCAATAACCAAGTTGAATTCACCTCTTCTCACCTTAATCTATAACAATGATAATAATACTATCATCAAGTTATGAAAGGTACAACTATCGAACAAAGGACGACAAGCTTATTTTGGGTAAAAACGGGCAGCATCTCCCCCATAATCCTTTCTTTCTCCAAATTCAAGATAACTCCAATAAAACAACAATAAAAACATATATACATTATTTTCCAGCCTTATATTACACCATCAAATACTACAAAACAGCACAACACACTCCAATCTTTTCATACGCAAAACGACCATCGTACTAGTGTCAAACGACCTGAAAATATTACGACAAACGACCAGCCCACCACCCTACATCTATATGGTGTTTCTCCACAACCTTTATCCTCTAAAACTCCATAAAACAGTAGTAAAACAAGCATCCCAGCAGCAAAACAAAACAGTCCGCTACAAGTGAATAACTCAAACTCACGACTTTCGATCACCGTCCCGTGAGTTCTTACAAGTATAGAACAACTTACCATGAACTTATAGCGTAAAAAATGGATGAAAGAGAGTAGTAAACTTACCATATTTTTTGGAGAGCTCAGACCTTATCTTGGTTCTTCAAACTCTAGGTTTTACTCCCAATTAGAACTTGAAAGGGAGAGGAAATCAATTAGGGTTTGTGGGTAATTTTTGGGAGGAAGTTTGCAGAGGTTTAGGTCTGGTTTTTTGTGATATATAATGAGTTTTATATTGAAGTAGATAATACCTTAAATGTTCTCTTTGGATGACCCAAAATTTCCTCTTTTTGGGCTCTCATTTAACCAAGTAGGTGATGCACCTACTTGTCACCTAGCAGCCTGCGCAGTCTCGCAAAACTGTATATATCTCTCTACTCCGATGTCGTATTGATAAAAGGTTTAATGAATTGGAAAATAGACTCATAGAGATTCAATTTTATGGGTGGAACACCCCATAAATCTAAGTATATTGGGAGAAAATC
Source organism: Nicotiana glauca (assembly GCA_026770625.1). Taxonomy (NCBI): domain Eukaryota; kingdom Viridiplantae; phylum Streptophyta; class Magnoliopsida; order Solanales; family Solanaceae; genus Nicotiana; species Nicotiana glauca. The sequence goes on from MU664677.1 coordinate 96,680, forward strand.
GCAGTTACATTTGACCTAAGCTTCAACACATTTATGAATGTAACTTGTGATGACCTTTTTAAACTTTTGTTCCACAACTCACTTGACTTAAAATCATAACACACGTCTATCATACGACTAAAATAACTCATAACATAATCTCCTTATAATTTTAAACACCCTATTCTCGCCCCAAAAGTACATGTTACAACATTCTCAACTTGTCGACTTTCGACGAAACTTATTTTCTTCAATTCATATAGCTTATAAGCCTTCAAAACCTCTTGGTACTTGGTATTCATGATATTAAATATTTGTAACCTCCATTGTAGCATGATTAACTTACTTTATGTACTTTCAAATTTGATCTCATTTTTGAGCTTACATCAATTGACTTGCGAATACTCATGTACGAAAATATGGGGTGTAATATCATTCCCCCCTTTGAAATATTCATTCTCGAATGTTGACTGATGCGCCTATTAGTCTCATAACCCATAGCTCTTACGAATATTATAATATTCTCCTTTCCATATAGGCAACGGTTTTGTGCATGAATTCGAAGTCTAGGACATTCCCCTCTTTAGGTCTCTTTCTCATACCACGACTTACCATCGGAATTCTTGAAATCTCGTAGCTTTTGTGACCTTCTATCATGCAGCTTGTATGTGCGCCTAAGAGAATCTTCTCTCCTACTTCCTTCAACTTTTAGCCCATCTCTAGACCTCACTTTGTGAATATATACAAAAATATGTTAAGGTGTTCCTCTAGCCATCTATAGGTATACTGAAGTCCTTTGCTTGGTACTTTAACGAACTTACGACTATTGCTATATCTTGTTTCATAGCCTTGTATATCTATCCTTATGGCTTTAATACATCTAGGTAGGTTATATTATACCATATCACTTACTTCGGTTTATTATTACTGTAGACGTGTGATTTTTTACCCTCCCCAAGATTTTTTATATTTTTAGCGTAAAATATTTAATTTAAGCCTAATATAGCTATTTCAGCTAATCTTGGCTCTTTTTACTTTATTTCGTTACAAAAAGAAAAATTACAAAAAATAATATATAAATTTTAGTTTATGTATTTCTCATAAATTTAAAAAATATAAAAAAATATATTACCTTATTTTTTATCTTTATATAACTTCAAAAATTACAAAAATAGTTTTATTAATATTTTGTAGTCATTGTAATCTTAAAAAAATAATATAAAAATAGTACTTTATATTTTTATGGTTACATAATTTCGAAAATTACAAAAATAGTTTTATTAATATTTTGTAGTCATTTTAAACTTGAAAAAAAATACAAAAATAGTACTTTATATTTTTATCTCTATATAAAAACGAAAATTATAAAAATAGTTTCATTAATATTTTGTAGTCATTTTAATCTTTAAAATAAAAATAAAGATAGTACTTTATATTTTTTATCTTTATATAAAAACAAAAATTACAAAAAATATAGTTTTGTTTTAATTGTTAGTCTCATTTTAATAGTTATTTTGCTTACGTAGGATTAATTAAATAATATCGTATTTTTATTCTCGGTTCCGGGTAAAGAATAATATTCGGGTTCAAACGACCCATTTTTAGGCCTAATTTTCGGACCTAACCCATAATAATCCGAGCCCACCACACGTGGGGGGACACACGTGGGGGACACGGACAGAGCACGAGAAAGACCCATCACTCTTGGGTACCCAACCCACGTGAGCCCCCCTCACTTTGGTCTTCACATTTTTAAAAACTACACACACTACGTTTAGAGGAGGGCATCAGATTTTGAGGGGATGGAGAGAAATACAATACACACGATGACAACATATAGAAGAAGGTCATCTTCTTGATGTGGTTTTTGGACAGAAGAAAAACCCTAGCCCTTTTTCTTCTTCTTCTTCACGATAGCCACACCCCTTCTCCGTCACCGCTGTTGCTTCCTCACAACCAAACGAACCAAACAGGCCATTGTTGCCTCGTCGTCAACCAGTCGACACGACGGAAAACGACCACGTCCAGCCCTTCCTCCATTCAACCTCCGGCGACCACCTTCAACATACCAAACGACCAGCAGCGAAAAAACCAGCCATAACCACGCCTGAACCATTACCAACGATGTAGCTGCTGCCAAAAACGTCCAGCTGCTGCTTCACCCAGCTTCGTCGACCACCCTCACCTGACCGTCGACGAGCCTAACCAGAAAACCAGCGACACCGAACATTAATCAAAGTCGAACTCCAACGTTATAACTTTGATAACAGCCATTTCCTTCATAAAAGGTAACGTTTCTGTTGAAGTTGGGTTCAACTAGAGTTTCATCGTAGTTGTCACTCGTGTTCGAGGTTCGATCGAGGTTCCGGTTGCATTCTTCTTATTTATGAGCTTCAAAACGTCCCGAGCATTTGAATTATTAGATCAGTTGGAGTTGTGGATTAAATTCACGCGCGGTTCCATCTAGGTCTAGTTTCTTGCGTGATTTTCTGGCTGTAGAACTCAAATTTCAAAGGTCCGCCTTTTTTCTGGTTAGTATCAGTGCTTTTGTTATAATGCTACACATTATATGATGTTTGAATGTCTGTTATATTTATTGAATACGTTTATGTTAATGCTTCAAGTGGAATTTGCTTGTTTTAATGTCCTTTTCATTTTAAGCTTTATTGAAGTCATAACATGGTGGCTTACTATCCGGTTCTTATCATTTGGCTTAAGAGTGTTTGTTAAGGTTTTGTGATATATGCTGATTAGAAAGGGAAACTGTTCCTTGTTTTTCTATGGTCAAGTTAAAAGAGTGTTGGGTATTGAATGAAGATTGCATCGTTTTATCTCTTTTAATTTATGCCAAATTAATAAATTAGAACAAAAATCATCATGGCTACGGTACGGTTCCCGTAACGTAGTTGTGATGCCCAATTTCTAAAATTCAGGGGTGCATTTTATGTAACCTGACAATAACGACTTTGAACAATAAAACCCGTTAAAAATCGAGGTGTCCCATTAGTTGAATTCTCCATGTCCTTGCAAAAGTAGAAAATTGTAGTTGCCTTAGGTTTGCCCTTTAAAACAATAAATGAGATGAGTCTCGCCAAATAAAATGCATAAGTTGCGGGGCCCTCATAAATGTATATATTAAAAATACTTAGACTTCGGGACGAGTCGTTTAGCGAATTTCACGGCCTTCCCAAAACAATAACGCGTTAGTCTCTTTAGGCGCGTATTTTAAATAACCTTACCTTCTTAAACTCAGGCGCACATTTATCTGACCCAAATCCAAATCTCAACGAAGTCAAAATGTGTCGATAATCACGGGTACATTGATTGTGACGTGGTTCGAGATGCATTTCCATGACGTTGTAATTCTTTTAAAAATAATGAATGAGATGAGCCTCGATAAACAAAAATACCTAAACTGCGGGGCCCTCTATACGCGTTTTTACTTAGACTTCGGGATGGACCGTTTAGCAAAATTTCACGGCCTTGCCCAAAATAATGATACGCTAGTCGCTTTAGGCGCGCCTTTAATAATTTACTTTCTTAAACTTGAGTCACATATCCAAATCTCAACGGAGTCGAAACGTGTCGATAACCACGGGTACATTGATGTGACGTGGTTCGAGATACGTTTTCACAACATTGCAATTCTTTGTTAAAATAATAATAATAATAATAATAATAATATTAAAAAGCGGTTAAAGGTTAAAATTTGCTCATAGGTTAAAGCATGTTATAAAATCAGATAATTAAGCCAAATATAACAGTTAAGCGACCATGCTAGAACCACGGAACTCGAGAATGCCTAACACCTTCTCCCGGGTTAACAGAATTCCTTATCCGGATTTCTGGTTCGCGGACTGTTAAATAGAGTCAAACTTTTTCCTCGATTCAGAATTCAAACCGGTGACTTGGGACACCATAAAACTCCCAAGTGGCGACTCTGAATCTCTTAATAAACGAATCCCGTTTCGATTGTCCTTTAATTGGAAAAACTCCCTTTACCACGCCCCTTCGCGGGGTGCAGTAGCGCCAAAAGGAGGTATGACAGCTCTGGCGACTCTGCTGGGGAAAATACTGCTGAACCACTGGTTCAGGGTTAAAATTTCGATCTTGTGATAAATTGTTGTATTTTGGCTTTATTATCTGATATTTTCATATGATTTGTGCTTAGTGTGCAAAATGATGCTTACTACCGCTTTGATATTATTTGACTGTACATATAAACTGTGCCGAACCCTTCTCTTCTTACCTCCAGGGATGTGCTCACTGGTTGAGACTCCTCATTCTATTAGTGTCATACCTTGAAATAAGAAAGGGATCGGACAAGTTACAAAGCCGGACGATCTCGCGGGTCCCCGGTACGTAGCCCCCTCCCCGACTAGAGTTGTCCGCTCGGGTACACTGTCTAGAACACATACCCAGGTTTTTAACTTAGAATAAATTGACTTCATTCCAGATCCCTAGTAGGAACGCTTATTTGCATCATGTTGCATTCAACTTAGGGGACTCAACACAGGGGTTGAGTCCGTCTAGGGCAGGTAACCTGAAATAAAAAGACCATCCTGCTGTATCCTGTTTGTTTTATGCATTTATTTGCTTCAGACTTACATGCTGACCGGCTTCTGAAAATCGGGAATATTGGAAAATGAAAAAATGGGGGGAAAAGAGAAAAATAGCGGTGTAGAGAGATAACTACTTATTTTAGGAAAAAACCAATGTCTAAGTAGTGTCGAAACTCTATTGAAATTTTGGGGAAATGAAAAAGGAATGTTTTTAATTTGATTTATTTGGAAAAAAAAACAAAAGAAAAGAGTCTTGTTTTCAAATTCAGTTCTACTGGCCCGAACTACGCATGTTTGATTCTCACCGGATGTGAGATACGTAGGCAACCCCCATCGGGTCCAACCTCCCCTTTTACAAAAAAAATAGCCAAAAAAATATCAAATTCTAATTTTGTTATAAATAAGTCGGGTGATGTCGTTCTTATCAAATATAGCCGAATGTTCCCGAAAGGGATGCCGGAAGGCTAACTTTGCATAAACGGCCACCTTTGGTCATTTTTAGATTTTTGGTCGGTCGACCCACACAGCCTTAGAATCTTCACCCCCGAGACGCTGAAAGGCCGTGTTTGCAATATTGGTTTTTCTATTTTTGAAAAACAAGAAAAATGGTCATAAATAAGTCGGTCATGCTGTTTTTGCCAGAAATAGCCGAATGTTCCCGAAAGACCCACACAGCCTTAAAATCTTCGTCTCCGAGGCGCTGAAAGGCCGTGTTTGCAAAGTTCGGGTTTTATTTTGAAAAAAAGTCATAAATAAGTCGGGTGATGCCGTTTTGTTGAAAATAGCCGAATGTTCCCGAAAGGGACACCGGAAGGCTAACTTTGCATAAACGGCCACCTTTGGTCATTTTTATAATTTGGCCGGTTGGCCCACACAGCCTTAAAATATTCGTTCCCGAGGTGCTGAAAGGTCGTATTTGCAAAACCAGGTTTTTTTGTTTTAATTTAAAAAATAAGAAAAAATAAAAGTCAGTGGGCAAGTGAATGTCGTCGTGATTTTTGGTCAAAGTAGGCCGAGCCAGCTTTGGTAGTGTATTGAACCGTTCTTGCCGAGATAGCCTTAGAGTATCTTTCAGTTGTCGAAAGGCTATTTTCGTAAAAGAACGGACAAGTTTGTAAAATAATCCTTCCAGACCTCAAAATTCATGCGAAATTGAGAAGGGTCCATGTTTGCAGAAATAGCCATTTGGTTGAAATTGGCCAACATGGAAGGAACCTGCCAGTCTGTTTTTAATTTGTGTTTCTTTTTATTAGAGCATGTGGTGTTTGATTTTCAAGTCTGTAAGTCGTCTTTTCGTCAAAGTCTGTTAGTTTGGTCAGCTTTTAAACTTTTGTTTTTGAATCAAAGTTTGTTTTATTATGGAAAACTGAAAAATCCAAAAAATGTTTTATTGTTGTTTGCCTTTTATCTGCCCGAACTATGCAAGGTCTGATTCATGCGGGGTCATAATACGTAGGCAATCCACATAAGATTCGACCACAACTGTAATAATAATAATAAGGACTGACTGAGTCCACAAAAAAAAGAGTGCAAAGTTTTGATAATAATAAGGACTGACTGAGTCCACAAAAAATGTTGTTAATAATAAGGGCCGACTGAGTCCATTCTAACATGTTTTGTTTTGAATTGTAAAGTAAGTTGAGGTGGTTGGTTCGTGGCAAGCGGACAACGCAAGATCCCCAAAGGACGGTACATGAGGAAATAACCCAAATATTGAAAAGCTTAGAACAGCGGTTGAAAAACACGCAAGGGTTGGCAGGTCAAAAGAGTGTTGCTTTCAAAGATCTATTTCTGTTCACCGATGTCCACTTGCCGCCTGGTTTCAAGCTTCCCAAATTTGAAAAGTACGATGGACATAGACACCTAATAGCCCATTTGAAAAGGTATTGAAATCAACTAAGGAGTTTAGGAAGAAATGAAGAATTGCTAATAGCTTACTTTGGGGAGAGCCTTACGGGAGTAGCATCTGAATGGTTTTTGGATCAAGACGCATCTCGCTGGTACGTCTGGAACGACATGGCACAGGACTTTGTCAAACAATTCCAATACAACATCGACATTGCCCCAGACCGCATTTTCCTTTCAAATCTGAAGAAGAAACCAAGTGAAATTTTCAGTGAATATGCCCTTAAATGGAGAGAGCAAGCAGCTCGTGCTGAGCAGCTCGTGCTGAGCCACCCATGGATGACCACGAGTTAATCACTGTCTTCCTTCAGGCTCAAGATCCGGATTACTTTCAGAACATGATGTTCGCGGTTGGTCAATCCTTCTTGGATGTAATCAAAATGGGAGAAATGGCAGAGAACGGTCTTAAGACAGGCAGAATTATAAGTCAAGCAGCTCTCAGGACTGCAGCTCAGGCTGTCCAACTTGAATATGGTGATGCGAATGAGAAGGATGAAGAAGTCATAATGACGTTAGGATCAAGAAGAGGTCCCAGAAGAATACCTCGACGGTATGCACAGCCTCGACAGGTTTTCCATAACTCCCCTGAGCATTACTATCCACCTCAGAACCCACCATACTCAGCTGATCCACCTCAGTGTGTTGTCCAGCCATCAGATCATCCAAGAAAACGGGCACGGGTGTCACAAAATTTCCACCAGCTTCCGCAGAATTTCCAAATACCTTATAACCCATATCCAAGCCAGGGATATAGAAGGGAACAAAAGCTGAAAGATAATTTTACACCAATAGGAGGGTCCTATGCCAGCTTATTTGAGAAGTTAAAACAACATGACATGATTGCACCCATTCCTCCAAATCATGTGGACCCACGTGCAAGAAGCTTTGAACCATCTAAAAGGTGTGAATACCATTCCAATGCCAAGGGGCATAATGTGGAAAGTTGTCGGGATCTGAAAGGGGAAATAGAAAGGATGATCCAGGAAAGGTTAATTGTGATTCAAGACAGTGACACCCAGAATATCGTGCTGAATCCTTTACCTGCACATGATGATACACATTTTGTGGCGGTGATGCCTAGTGACATGGGATACGAGAATCCACTCGGAAATTTGCCGACTGAAATGAGAGAAGGCCATAGTGATTTTGATAATCAAATTTGTGGCTAAATGTCAGGCATATCAATCGGAGAGTCATGCAAGAAGGAATCTTGGTGGCTTATTTTGTTGTCACTTTTGTTATCCGGGTTATTTAAGGGTTGTAATCCGGATATTGTCTTGTAGCTCAAACCTTTTTATCCTTTTATTTTTCTTTTGATCATAGTGTCTCATTAGTATTGTCTAGGTTTGTTTTGAAGGTTGTACTCCAGTTTATTGGGTTTGTTTTGTTGTACAAACTCTTTCCCTGTCTGTTTAATGCAATTCTCTATTTTCCATTATTTCTAGACGTTTTCTTTTGTTTGGTCTTCTCCTTTTTATAGTTCTTTTCCTATCGACTCCAGTGACATGACATGCACACATAATTTTGGCCTAATCTTAAAAGTTAATCGTAAAGCCATTGGGAGATGATCGGAACATTTAAAGAAAATAAGAATGGTTGGAGATTATTTGAAGCCCGAGTCATGGGAAACTGGGGCAAGTAAAAATAACTGTTAAAGGCAAGTTGGCCATATTGACATGGAGGTCGTTCGTGGTAATGGAGTGTTGCCCAACAGTGCTTTAAAAATATAGCGAACGCTAATCGTGTTGTTTGCACTTGGCATGTTTTGAATATTGGAATGACGGAGGCATTTTGTTCTGCTATCTAACACCTTATCCTTCGTTACCCCTTTGATCCATTTGATTTATTTCATACCCCTCCTTCGGAATCAGTAGCATAAAATTAGAAACGCAAACAGGGAAGATAAAGAAAAAGAAAAAAAAAGAAAAAACTACAAAAACAACAAAAAGAAAAGAAAAAGATAAAGAAAAAGAAAAAAAATGAAAAGTAAAACTAGAAAAACGAGGAATTGGGACCTACGTTTGACCCGATTCCTCAAAGAGGATACGTAGGCGCTTCACAACTCGGTCATAGTGTAACAAAAAATCAAAAATTCCCAAGGAAGAAACTGGGGCAAAAGTTGTGTTTATTATAAATAAGTTTAGTTCCGAAGGTTGTAAATTTTGAACCCAAATTGTGTTGTTTTTTTAGCCTTTAAATACCCTTTCTTTCTAGCCTATCCAAAATCTCACATTATGGTCCAAAGAAAGACCTTCCGATCAGTCTTCAAAAGAGGCTAAGTCAGGCAAATGAGAGAATCTTATCAGAGCATACCACTCTGAACCCTAACAGAAAAGAAATATGAGAGAGTCTTAGCGGTAACACCCCCAATCCCCAGCTGAAAAGTAACACAAATGAGAGAGTCTTATCGGTGAAAACCTTCACGGGCACCATAAGGCAGTGAAAGCTGAGAGAAAAACCAAAATGAGAGAGGCTTGATAGTGAAAACCTGCGGGCATTACAAGTCGAATAGGATTGAGAATCAGATGGGAAAGCCCCGGACGAAAATTGTGAAAAGCGAATTAACAACGGAGGATAGGCTATATGTGCATGTCATGACCATTAGAGTCGGTATCCGCATTTGATAGGGTTTTATTTTATAGTTTCTCTTGTTAGAGAGACATCTTTTTCTTTGTCTTCTATTTTTTTTCCTTTTATCTTTCTCCTTTCATCAAAAAAATTCCCCAGTAGAGTCTGTTTGGTCGGAACAAGTTAGAAATGACTTCAAAATTTGCCATCAGCTTTCCAATTATGCAAGACGGAATCTGATTGGTACACCCAAGTGGTGTAAGTCAGGAGGGAACAAGCGCAAGGCCAGTGTCCAGAAGGATATTTCCCAGCAAGAGGAAATTGACAAAGGGATGGATTAGTGTCAAGGAGGATATCTCCAACAAAAAGCGAAGGTTAATGACCTCAAGGCCAAAGCCAATGATTCTCAAAGGTCGGGTAAATACCCGTTCCCTAGATATGCCACAAAAAAAGGGGGGATATCCCCAGCAGAAAAGGTATTTTCGGTGACAAGGATGAACGAAGAAAATAGTTCATCAGTAAAACATGCAAGATCCTCAAGTAGGGTCACTGTCATAGGAATTTGGGTGGGTCAGGACACAACTGGAAAACAACGGTGAAAGGCTTGTGAATAAGGAGTCGTCAAGGAGGGCGGGGAAGCAAGAAAGGGAAAAAACAATCTATCACCCCCAACAAATAATAACATCCCCAGCAAGCCTTGATAATGAAACGCAGAGCAGGGAAGGAGAAAAGGAGAACCATCCCTAGCAGGAGTGGCACAACCAACCACCACGTTTTAAACTAACAAATTTTCTTTGATTTAAAGCAAGACGGGAAATGTCGTTGATGGCGGAAAGGCATGCCACAAGGAAGATTATCAAACTGGGGCAGAAAATTTTCTTTTCATTTTTGAAAATTTTCTGGAAATCAGTTATCCGCTTGGGGAAGAAGCCAAATAACACAATGGAAGTGGTCTTTGAACCAGTGTTATCCCCAGCAGGGTTAAAAGAAAGAAAACAACAAGTTTTTATGAAAGGAGTTATATCCCCAGCGGACAGAACAAAGGGACGAAACTGGTGTTCAGAAAGAGCAAAAGCCAGTGCATCCCCAGCAGCTTTCGGAAGAATGAAGCACCGATTTTGATGGAATAAAATTCCCCCAGCAGCGCTATCCTCAACAACGTTATCCCCAGCTGATAACACTTTTATCCCAGTAGAGTTGAGAGAAAATTCGAAGAAAGTAGTTTTGAAAAAAAAAAAGAAGAAGAATGGGAAGAAAGGAGATTCCCCCAGCATTTTTATCCCCAGCAGGTAAGTAAATAATCCCCCAGCAGTGTTATCCCCAACATCCGAGGGAAGACGACACGAGTTTGAGGGAAGCAGTTCTGGAAGAAAGATAATTCAAGTAAGAAGGAAATAGTTGCAAAGAGGAATAATGGCAACACAGTGCAGTTTTTAAGTTGTTAGAATCGGGAGCCCGCCCGTAGAATGGAGGCGTTACCTTTTTAAGTTGTTGAAGTCGGGAGCCCGCCCGTAGAACAGAGGCGTTACCCTTTTATTTTGTTGAAATCAGGTACCCATTTGAGGAAGAAAGAAGATAACACAAAGTGTTAAGGGAAGGAGGAAATCA
>MU664679.1:0-22311 GCA_026770625.1 Nicotiana glauca
TTTTAATTGGAAAAACTCCGCGTTCGCCCGCTTCTGCCCCTCGGGGTAGGGGGCGAGCCGAAAGGAGGTGTGACAATTATGAGTTCTTGGTGATGTCTTTCAGGCTGACCAATGCCCCAACAGTGTTCATGAATTTGATGAGCAGTGTGTTCCGGCCGTATCTTGACTTATTTTTCATATTCTTCATTAATGATATTCTGGTGTACTCGCGTAGTTAGGAGGAGTACGTGGAGCATTTGAGAGTAGTGTTGCAAAAATTGAGGGAGGAGAGGGTTTATGCAAAGTTCTCCAAATGTGGGTTGTGGCTCAGTTCAGTGTCATTCTTGGGGCACATGGTGTCCAGCGAAGGTATTTAGGTGGACTCGAAGAACATAGAGGCAGTTCAAAGTTGTCCCAGACCATCCTTAGCTACAGAGATTCGTAGTTTTCTTGGTTGGCGGGATATTATTGCTGGTTTTTTTTAGGGATTTACGTTTATTGCATCGCCCTTGACCAAGTTGACTCAGAAGGGTTTTTCATTTCTGTGGTCTGATGAGTGTGAGGAGAGCTTTTAGAAGCTCAAGGCAACCTTGACCACAGCTCTAGTGCTAGTATTTCCATCAGCTTCAGGTTCTTATACCGCATATTGTGATGCTTTGAGAGTTGGTATTAGGTGTGTTCTGATGTAGGAGGGTAGAGTTATTGCTTATGTTTCTCGTCAGTTGAAGCCTCATGAGAAGAACTACCCTGTTCACGATTTACAGTTGGTTTCCATTGTTCACGCGTTGAAGATTTGGAGGCACTATTTGTATGGTGTGTCTTGTGAGGTGTAACTAATATTGTAGCCTCCAACACTTGTTCAAGAAAAAGGATCTCAATTTGAGGTATCGGAGGTGGTTGGAGTTGCTTAAGGATTATGACATTACTATTTTGTATCACACGGGGAAGGCCAATGTAGTGGCCGACGCTTTGAGCTAAAAGGCGGTATGTATGGAGAGTTTGGCGTATATTCCAGTTAGGGAGAGACCTCTTGCAGTGGATGTTCAGGCATTGGCCAATCGGTTCATGAGGTTGGACATTTCGGAGCCCAGTAGGGTATTGGCTTGTGTAGTTTCTCGGTCTTCCTTGTATGAGCGCATCAGAGAGTGACAGTAAGATGATCCTCATTTGCTTCTCCTTAAGGACAGAGTTCAGCATCATGATGACATAGATGTGACTATTGGAGATGATGGGTTGTTGAGAATGCAGGGACGGATTTGTGTGCCCAATGTGGATGGGCTTCAGGAGTTGATTGTGGAGGAGGAACATAGCTCGCGGTATTCCATTCATCCGGGAGCCGTAAAGATGTATCAAGATCTGAGACAGCACTATTGGCGGAGAAGAATGAAGAAAGACATCATGGGATTTGTAGCTCGGTGTCTCAATTGTCAGCAGGTGAAATATGAGCATCAGAGACCGGGTGGTTTGCTTCAGCGAATAGATATTCCAGAGTATAAGTGGGAGCAGATCACTATGGACTTTGTTGTTAGGCTCTTATGGACTTTGAAGAAGTTCAATGCTATTTGGGTGATTATGGATCGGCTGACTATTTACGCGCACTTCATACATGTGTGTACTACTTATTCTTTAGAGTGGTTAGCAAAGATATATATATCTGGGAGATTGTTCGGTTGCATGGTGTCCTAGTTTCCATCATTTTGGATCGGGGCACTCAGTTTATTTAATAGTTTTGGAAGTCTATGAAGCGAGAGTTGGGTACTCAGGTTGAGTTGAGCACAACTTTTCACCCTTAGACGGACGGGCAGTCCGAGCGCACTATTTAGATATTGGAGGATATGTTACACGTTTGTGTCATTGATTTTGCAGGGTCATGGGATCAGTTTCTACCGCTCGCAGAGTTTGCTTATAATAATAGTTAGCAGTAAAGTATTCAGATGGCTCCATATGAGGCTTTGTATTGGAGACGATGTAGATCTCCAGTTGGTTTGTTTAAGCCGGGCGAGGCCAGTCAATTGGGTACAGATTTGGTGCAGGATGCCTTAGACAAGGTGAAGGTGATTCAGGAGAAGTTTTGTACTGCGCAGTCGAGAGAAAGAGCTATGCTTACAGGAAGGTTTGTGACGTGTCCTACATGGTTGGTGAGAAAGTTGTGTTGAAGGTTTCACCCTTGAAGGGCGTTATGAGGTTTGTAAAGAAGGGTAAGTTAAGTCCACGGTTCATTGGGCGTTATAAGGTACTTCGGATGATTGGGAGGTGGCTTATAAGCTTTCCTTGCCACCCTGCCTGTCAGGTGTGCACCCAATATTCTATGTTTCTATGCTCCAGAAGTATGTTGGGGATCCGTGTCATGTTCTGGATTTCAGCACGGTTCAGTTGGAGGGTGATCTGACTTATGATGTGGAGCCAGCAACTATTTTGGAGTGTCAGGTTTAGAAGTTGAGATCAAAATATATAGGTTCAGTGAAAGTGCAGTGGAGAGATCGGCTCGTGAAGGAGGCTACCAGGGAGACCGAGAAGGAGATGTGGAGCAGATATCCTTACCTATTTGAGTCTTCAGGTATGTTTTTTGACTCGTTCGAGGATGAACGTTTGTTTAAGAAGGGGTGGATGTGATGACCCAACCAGTTGTCGCATGAGTTACCACTCTATTTTCCCCATTTCTGCTTCCAATTGCTTTAATTATCGGTTTTATATGTGATCGTGTTAGTTGGCTCGGGTTCGAAAAGGTTTTGAGAAGGTTGAGAAACTTAGTCTCTTTTAAGAAGGCTTAAGTTGGAAAAGTCAACCGGATGTTGACTTATGTGTTAGAGGGATTGGATGTGAGTTCTGATGGTTCGAATAGCTTCGAAAGATAATTTGGGACTTTGGAGTGTGATCAGAATGTGTTTTGGAGGTCCGGAGTAGAATTAGGCTTGAATTGGAAAAATTGAGTTTTTGGCATTTTCCAATTAATAGGTGAGATTTTGATATATGGGTCAGAATGGAATTTCAGAAGTTGCAGTAGCTTCGTTATGTCATTTGGGATGTGTATGCAAAATTCCAGGTCATTCGGACGTGGTTTGTTATACTTTTTGATCAAAATCGGAATGCGGAAGATTTTAGAACCTTAGTCTTGAATTTGATGTGCTTTGGTGGTTTTGATATTGTTTGAGGTGTCTTGAAGATTTGGTATAAGTTTGAATAAGGTTATGAGATATGTTAGTGCTTTTGGTTGAGGTCCCGAGGGCCTCAGTGTGATATCGAATGGATGACGGGGAGTTGAAAGTTTGTTGCAGTTGCAGAATTTTTGCGGCTTTTGGTATTTCCGCACTTGTGGATTGGGGACCGCAGGTGAAGTGCCGCAAATGCGAGAGAGGAGCCGCAGAAGCGAAAGGGATCTAGGGAGACAGCAAACCACAGATACGATTGGAGGAACCGCACATTCTATGGCGCAAGTGCGGATATGGAACCGCAGATGCGGAAATGCAGAGTTAAGTGAAGAATCGCAAAAGCGGTTCATTGGACTCAAATGCGGTACCTCAAAAGCGGAAATTAGACCGCCTATGCGGAAATGTTTGGACAGAAAATATAAATTAGTTCCTTCGCGATTTTCAGAAGGTTTTCTCACTTTTTAAAATGAATTTTGGAGCTTTGGGAAATTTTGAAGAGAGAAATCAAGGAGACATCATTGAGGTAAGGTTTTGGATTATGAAAACTCTTTTTATGGCGTTAATGCAAGGATTAGAGCTGTAATAAAAGGTAAAGTTGAGAAACTAGGGCTTAGAAACCTAGGCCTTTGATTGAGGTTTTGGAAGACCATTTGTGATTGGATTTTGGAACTTTTTATATGTATGAACTCGTGGGGAGATAACGAATCTAATGATGTTAATTTTGTCGAATTTCGAGACGTGGGCCCAGGGGTTGGGTTTTGGTAATTTCGGATTTTTTTATGCTTTCGATTATTTTCTAGTAGGCTTCATCCCTTTAGCATAAATTAATGGTTACGTTCTGATTTTGATAGATTCGGAGCATCCAGAGATCAATTCGAAGGGCAAAGGAATTGCAAGCAAGTTTTCGGGCCGGATTGAGGTGAGTAATGATTTTAAATACTATATTGAGGGTATGAAACCCTGAAATTTCATAGCGTTCGGCTATGTTGAGGTGAGACACATGCTGGATGGTGAGCGTGGGGTCGTGCACCATTGGGGATTGTGACTTAGTCAATCCCGAATGACTATTTTACTGCGTATTTGACAATTAATTGTTTGATATTATTATATGTTGGGCTAAATTCCATATGTGGGCTTCGTGCCAACTGTTTGAACACTTAGGGGATTTTAAATGATATTTTCCTCACTGTTTGATTTCATACTAGTGCTCAGTCATGATATTTTTTTTACTATTTTCAAACTCAGCTATGTTATTCTGTTTTTAACACATTAAATGATATTTTTAAAGATATTTTGAGATGAGCTTCATGTTTTACTGATGCCCGAGAGGCTTATGAGATTCTGGCTGAGTAAGGCCGAGGGCCTGTGTTGAGAGGATACCTTGGGTCAGGCTGCACGCCGCAGCAATGATATATTGATTATACTAATGAGGCTGAGGGCCTAAGATTGTACGCCACGAGGTGGCTTGAGATTGATATGAGACCGAGAGCCAAATGGTTATGCCACGAGATGGCTTGATATTGCGCTTGGGCCATAAGGGGCCCCTCCGGAAGTCTGTACACCCCCAGTGAGCGCGTGTAACCATTGTGATATGAGACATAGCCCGAGGGGCTGATTCTATTGTTACTGTGACCGAGGGGTAGTTATTTTGTTTACCTTTTTAGTTGTTTTTCTGTATATTATTTAACTGTTTAAAGGTTGATATGACATTTAACTACGTAATTATATTTACTAATTGTGTTATGCCTATTTTAGATTAATGGTGTGCCTTACATGATTTTATATCGCTCAGTATTTTTTTTTTATTACTCACTGAGTTGGAGTGCTCACTTTACTCCTTTTACCTCTGTCTGCAGATTCGGGTGCTACAGGTCCTGCTCCTGAGGGTTGATAGTTCCAGCAGGTCTTCGGAGATTTACTAGGTAGCTGCTTGGCGATTCGTAGCCCAGTGCATTCTCCCTCTATCTTAGTTATTTTTGATTTAGGTATGTAGTAGTGGATTAGACTTCAAACTTCTAGTATTGTTTTAGATGCTCATGACTGGTGACACCCCGATGTCGGGCTGTGTTGGTTTTTATTTTCCGCAAATTTATACTGATAAATACTTATTTTGGGATTTTATTTATGATTAAAGACTTAGTGTTTATTATTATTAATTATTTAAAACGAATTGGAAGTGTGTCGGCTGGCCTTGTCTTCACTAGAGGCGGCATCACGACCGGGTTGGGTTTAGGGGCGTGACAATAGGTGTTTAATTTGCTCGAACATATTATGCTTCTACATGTTTGTTAGATATCATTCCTTTAGGAAATAAAATGACCAATCTTTCAATTGCGGCATATTCACTAGTGACCATGATCCTAGGCTTATATTAGTTTATGTTCTACAGATCTGCATTTCAGAAATCATGCCTATAGGGTCTTGATTTGTTGATATGTTGTTGTTATAATTACTCGCTTAAGAGACATTCCTATAGGAGCTAAAACCAGTTTCAAACGCTAGTTGTAAAAATCATGCCTATAGGATAATCCCACTTGCTTTAAGTGCTAAAATTGAACTTTCAACATTGTTTTAGTGCCATTATTAGAAAGCATGCCTATATGAGCATATTAAGTAATTCTGAATGTCTCACATGGTTATCACTGCCAATTACTGCACCTAGATATCATGTCTATAGGTTTAAACACTTATAATATGTAATTTTATAAATCAGTACGCAATACTAGATTCCCTAAAAAGTTATTATTCGGAAAGCATGCCTCTTAAATAGCACCTTGCATCTAAAACTACCTGCATTTTTGAATTCCAAAGTCACGTTGAAATCATGTCTATAAGGCTTAATTACTTTAACTCATCTCAATTGTGAAACTGTCAAACGCCTAATTTATTTGCGTGCATTTATTGTCAAAGTGTGGAGGCTTAGTTGAGCCCTTTTTTGCTTTTACATGATGTCCAGCCTGTTTTGTATGTCTCCTTGTTTTTTCATTTTTGTGCAACCTAAGTTAAGTCTAGAACCCCCGAAAATAGAGGTCCAAACGCCTCCTGGACCATAGGCATAAGATGGGTAGTGCACGTATAAGGTACGAATTAGAGTCAATTAGTGTGTCTTAGGTAACAACTTAAAGATAGTAATCGGGTAGCATGAGATGATATTCTACGCCCGCGAATAATACGAGTAACACCCCATCTCAAGGGAGTTACGAAGTATTATTTATGTTGTACGGGGTGATCCTTTAGGCTAAAAAACTTAGGACCCCCTACCATCTTGTATTAAACTCAATTATTTTGTTTATTGGTAGATATTTTATAATAAGCACTACTTTTGTCTTTCCCTCTTGTTTTGGACTAATTCATATAAATTGAGTTAGGTCAGGACCCACAGTTGTGGACCTCGAAGAGTGCCTAACACCTTATCTTCGAGGTAATTTGAGCCCTTATCCGATTTTTTGTGATGCAAACTGGTTAAACCAAAGTTATTTGCAAATAGGTTCCCTAACGCACCTCAAACCCATTAGGTGGTGACTCTCTCTTGTAACACCTTCCTTAAAAGAGTTGTCAATATCAAAACCTGCTTTCGTGAGAAAATAGGGCACGACAGCACCAGCCTTTTGCTTCACTGATTTTCTTACACTCTTTCCTTTGTTTGTAGATTTCTGGAAAACCTTCTTAGCAGACTCATCAGTCACTCTTTCACCAGACCCCTCAACCACTCTCTCACAAGATTTCTCAGCTACTTTCTCACCAAATTTTTCACCCTCAACCTTGCTCAAATCTTTTTCACTCATAGATGACTCCCATTTGGACTTGGGAACAATAAGTTTCTTATAGGACTTAAGAACCAAGGAACTAGGTTCCTCTTCTACCTTATCATCAACATCAACAACTGGTGCATGAGGCACTACTTTCTCATTTATAACCTTTCCATATTTCACCAGTCTCCTCTTCTTCTTTTTATTTTTGTTTTTCCTTAAAACTGACTCAAGTTTATCCTTCTCTTGCAATGTAGTGATAGGTCTCTTAGAAGTTGACCCCTAGGGAGTTTCCTTTCTACTGATGTCACTAATGAAACATGCAAGAGCCACATTGTTATAATCTTCTTCACTACCCTCATTCTCTTCCTTAGATAGAGATCTCATTTCAGGAGCAAGTATTGATAATGGCTGAGCATACAAATGAGTAGAGGGCGCGGGATCAGTACTGACCTGGGGTTCTTGTGGAAAACCAAGGGTTTTATCCCAAGTAGAAGAAGAGGGCTCCTTTTGGGCGGAAGGATCAGGTCCCTCAGTTGGGTCCCAAGTAGTACTGTCCGGTGCCAAGGTTTCTAAAGGCACCAGTTCCGTACCCTCTCCTTGTGTACCAGCATCTTCCCCTGAGATCCATTTGTTTCAGACATACCCTCATAGCCCCCAACTAGACTTCCCTCAGCAGCTATTGATAACATATTTTCTATAGCCTCTTGTTCATGCAACTCCAAAGTAAACTTAGAAGGCGTAGAAAAAGCAGTACCTGTAGAATCGGCACCATTTAAATCAATGCCTGGGCAGATATCACAGAATTTTATTCAACTAGTGAACTAGAAATTTCCTGATTCTCTTCTTCCTCTATTGTATCTTCTTCGACCATTTCTTTCGGTGAGACCGAAGGAGAGGTCAACACCACAAATTTCTTGGGAGTCCAGGTTTTGCGACTCCGATGAGAACCAATACTCGACTTGGTTGGAGAAGTAGGTGGTTGTGACTCTAACTCAGGGTTTGGACTAATCGAAATAGGGAGTGTAGGCTCTATCAATGGTGTTTCAATGGGTGAAGACATAGTGGGGATTATGCTTGGAACATTTTGGGTTTCCTAATTCTCAGACATGGCAGAGTGTAGTGAGTTGAAGAAGAAAGTGTTTTGTTTGAAGAAGGAAAAGAGGAATTTTTGGTTTTTTTTACGTGAACAGTTATGAAAGTGACTGTGAGAGGATTTATTTAATAGGGGTGATGGACGAGTTTGGAATGAGTATCGATTTTGGGTAGTCGGGTCGCTTCATAACGGGTAACCACATTCACTCTGCCTCTTTAGAGGAGCCAGGTTCCTTATTAGCATCTGTTGATACCCAATTTTTTCCTCATATTTTTAATTGTATATTTATACCTTCAAAATGGTACATATGCATCATCACTTAGCTTATAAGCCTATACAAGCATTTTTTATAATTTTAAAAGGCTTTAAATCGATTTATTTCTTTATTTTGTTAAATGAATATTCATTAATTATCCTTCAAATTATTTTAGGATGATTTAATCATCTAAACTTATCATTTACACCTATAAGAATGCTTTTAAATATTTCAATATATTTTTTATAATTATATTTGTATTTTTAGGGCTAATTGCACATTTTTATAATAATAGCCCCTATTCATGTACAATTACATTATTTATGCAAAAAATAACATTTTATATTTTTATAATGTTGAATTATTATATTTATCATTTTAGTGCATAAATAATATTTTGTTTTATTAATTAATTATTTTTATAAATTATTTTTGCTAAATATTGGTTATTAAAATAATAACCCAATTTTAAACCTATTTTCGGACCTAACACACCAGCCTAATACCCCATACACCATCCCAATTATCCCAGTCCTAAATAAACCCGACCCAACCTCCTTTTAAATCGTGATCGATGATCTCTAAGATCAACTCCCCACATTTATTCCCTCCTTTTAATTACTCCAAACACCCAGATACCCTAACCCATTTCCCTTAACCCGCCGCCATTTAGCTCTCTCAACCTCCCTTTCTCTCTGTCAAACCCTAGCAGCCGAAACCTATAATCCTCTCTGCTTCCGGCTCAAAAATGGAATAAATCATTGATTCACTTACCTTATTAATATTCTCTCACTAGAGGTTGTTCATGTGTAGTGTTACCTAGTTGCTTGCCAAAACATGGCATGCAAATCTCATCAAACTAAATCAAAATTGGTTCGAATCGTTGACCTTTCTGCTATTTCGTCTATATTCATCATTTGTTCTATTATGGGTATGAATTTCTGTGTATTTTCCGTTGATTCTGACTTACTCTAAAACTAGGATTTTTAGATCACTTTAGATCGAACCAAGTGTTATATTGTCTATATTCGTCCTATTATGCGTGAGTTTGATTTTCTTTGTTTAGATGCTACCAATTTTTCACTTTCCTTAAAATTTTGGTTTTCCAGATCTCTCTCTTAATATTGATTTTTTAGATCAATTTGCTTGATTATTTACTTTGTTGGTTGATTAAATTACTGGATTTTCTTGTTTGTTTCTCCATTTTTACTACTATATAAACCCTTACCCCATTCCCTTTTAGACAGACTGGGATCACTATTCTCTCACTAAAAAACTGAAGTTTTCTACTCTGTGTTTGTGTACTATTCTATTTTTTTTGGCTCTTGGCCGGCTGAAAGTCAAGGCCACCGAACTTTTAATTTTTCTAACCTCTCTTGGGTGTGAGCACTGCCAGGGTTCTAGAAACCCATGGAATTTGACACATTCAGGGCTTTGGGTCCTTACTACAATCCTTTTCCTTGTTTATCGAACAATCACTGGTTAGTTTCTAAGTCCTTACAGTGTTTGCTCTATTATGTTAAGCATGTTCTTTGAAAATACATGATTTAATATATTTCTTTGACTCTTTTCTGCCTAATTCTACCTAAGATTATTAGCCTAATGATGTCTCTACACCTAGCTTAGTTAGTTTGAAAAGAATGAAGTATGCTTAGTTTAGTTTTGCTGATAATTCAAATGTTTTGCTTTGACTACATGGTTTAATCCATGTTTCTCTACCTGATCATGAACTTCTAGTGACCAATTGATGTTATTAGCATGCCTTAACATGTTTAAGACCTTATTCTGAATGTTGTATGCTCCTATGATTATTGTTTCCATTATATGTGTTTTTCCCATTGCCAACATGTACCCCTTATGACTTGTGATCTTTTAAAACCAGTCTACCTTGACTGATACTCCCTATGTTACTTGATCCTATTTGTACTATAATGTTTAACTCCTGTGTTTGGTATAATATGTTCCTTTAAGTCCTAAATAGATTGCATTACTTGGCTTTTAAAAGTCTAATATCATTGCATTTTAACTTGCAATCCCAGGCTCCTTGTTCCTTATCATATGTCACCTTGCCTAGTCTGTTAATTTTCTTTTAGAACTCATTATGTGATTATCTAATAAGTTTGAAAATGCTTTCCAAACCTATCACTCTACTACTACTTTAACTAGTTGTTTCCTGTCACGAGTTTAATTCTGGGGTTAGCTGAAAGCCAAAGACCTTCCCCCTTAAGTTTCCTCCATGAACCTCCCTAGTGTGAGCACTGCCCTGGGTTCTTAAAGCTCTTGGGAACTCTGACACACTAGGGTCTAAGGTTATTTTCAATTGTCCTAAATGCTATATCTTACCCCCTTTCTACCCACTAAATGAGCCAATGGGCTTATGTATATGGTTGTTTTCTAAATCTTTGATGGCTACTAGGTTTTGGCTACGAAGATTATTTTCTGGGCTGTTGTGAAACTATGTGGACTTGAGATTGAAAGCCTGGCCTGTCCAGATATACCTTGGGCCTGCCTTAGGACAAATATAGCTATTATGTAATTATGTAATTTATTTTACTCATCGAGTCTGTAATAAAGTTATAATAACAATTGGGGAATAAGTAAAAACAGGAAAATGGTTTTCTTTTAATATCTGCATGAAATGAGTAGAAGTCTTGTTTATAGGTGTTTAATTTTCTTGAACATATTCTGCTTCTACATGTTTGTTAGATATCATGCCTGATAACTTATATGAGTCCACCAAACAATAGAGTACCTGGTCATATATGAGACTGATACGTAGAATGCAATAATGACTGAATGTAAAGAAAATCTGGGATTTCTACGTGGAAAAATCTCACATAAGGGGATTAAAAAACAACGACCTGCACATGTAGGCTTTAACCTCAACTAACTTGCAATCTTCCTATTACAAGCCACTTTGCAAATACCCTATTGCAAAGACTTCAAACCAATTTGTGATGCACCACCACAAGCCACTCTACAACTCTCCTAGTTACAGAGGATTTAACTTATGACTATTCCCAGTCACAACATAGACTCTAAAGTTTACGAATTTGGTTTGTTCATAAGAAAGAGCTTCTAAGAAAGCAAACTAGGAATTACAATGTAGAATAATTAACAAGATTACAACTCAACTATAGACATAATAAGACTCGATTAGAAGTTGATCCATAGTGGAGTTGTCTTCTTGTTCTTGACACACACAGTGACTTCAAATGCTAGATGAACTTTGTTATCCTTGAGAGAATATCACTGAATGCACACCGAATGTGTGTCTTGCACCAGGTTGTTTTATCATAAAAGATATCACAATGGATAGGGATGTCAACTCTTGGTTTACTTCTTCCCAGTGAGAAGTCATTACTGCACAGTCTGCACATCCACTTCTGGGCAGCTGCATTCCACCTGGATAGTGGGCTTTGTACTTCCTGTCAGGACATACCAACAGACCAGGTCCTAGTTATGTTCCTCTTCTGTAATAGTTTCTAGATGGTCACTTTCTTCTGTTACGTTCCAGTTATGTACTTGACTTGTACTTTTTGTCAGAGAAACCTGAAGCAGCAGGTCCCTGTTGTGTTCCTCTTTAACTTGTTTGCGTACAGTCACTGACTTGCTTATGTCAGAAGACCCTAAAGAGCCAGATCATCAGGTCTCCGTTGTGTTTCTCCTTTTGCTGATTTTCAGGCTTCGATTAGTTCACATGAAAAGCATGTCATGTGCGCCAGGTGCTCTATCTTGTTTTTCATGTCAAGTTTGTTAGATCATCAAAATATAAAATACTGAAAACCCATCAATTTCCCCATTTTTGATGATGACAAACTTAGGCATTGACACTATTTGTTTAGAGCAAAAATAACCAGATGAGATGCCAATAGTTCCCCCATTAATCTAAGATCTTCATCATTCTCACACTTAAGGCCCCCCTTAATCTATGAACTCTATTAATATTTTTCTCCTTAATCTAAGAGGTCTATCACACTTAAGTTCCCCTTTAATCTAAGCTTTCTTCCCCCTTTTGGCATCATTAAAAAGGATAGAAATAAAGAAGAGCACCAGTAGATAATAAGCATAAAGAATTCTAACATAGCTAGCTCATGCCACATATTTGCACACAACATGATAGAAAAGAGAAGCCAAAGGAACATGGGATTGTACAAACAACGAAAAGGAAGTTGTTTCATTAATGTTTACATTGGACTGAGTAATTCAGGAGCAGTAATGGATAAGTACAACATGCCATCATAACAAAATCATGCAAACAAAAGTAAAACAGCAGCCACATGAGATTAAAGTAAAAGTAGCTTGACACAAGGAAAATCATAAGGGGGTACTAAAGGAAGAAGGCTTGGAAGAAGAGAGAGCCATGGTTTTGAGAACCAGGTCCAGTGTAGCATTTGTGGACCTAGACAATTGTTCTTCAAGTAATTGAGCCCGAAGTCTCTCATTTTCCTTTGTCAGTCGTGTAGTCTCCTCACGTACTAAATTAGCTCCGTTAGCTGCTTGACTGAGCTGAGTTTCCAGTATGGCATTTTGAGCCCTCAGCCTTCTTATCTCTTCAGAGGCTACATTTTGAGCATTGATTAGCTGAGAGATGGTAGAGATGTTTCCACCAACCTTTTCAATGCATTTAAATTCTTCTAGAGTGGTCTTACTTAAGGATTGCTTGTGTGTGCCCACTCTGGGATTCCCTAAAGGGACCTTATAGAATTTGAACACCTGAGTGAGGAGAAATCCATAAGGTAACCCATGATTTTCACCCTTGAAATTTGCTACCTTCTGCATATGGTCTACCATGATTGCAGGCAGATTGATTGGGACAAACTCATCGAGTGCTTCCATCAGCACCATGTCTGATCTTGTAGCAATAGAGCGCCTTTAAGAGCGGGGTAAAAGCACTTTATTGACCAACTCAAAGAAAAACTGATACTCAGGAAGCAAAACCTTCTTATGCACCCGTTCCCCCTATTGAATACCTTGTTCTTTCATGATGGCTCTTCGAAAGTTTGCTCCACAGACACCTTAACAGAGAACATACCTTCACACAAAATTCTGCGAACCTTCCCCAACGTCGAAGCGTCGAGACCAATGTCTACTCCATTTATAAGCGCACAAATGTGATCCCCTTCAATAGTGAAAAGAGATGCATAAAAAGTTTGTACTGTATATTCGTACACTAGAGGCATTCTCTTATCAAACAAGTGTTCCCATTGTTGAAATTCCATAATCTCCAAAATTTGTCTCATCCCTATCATCTCCGAAATTGCTGGATCAAATGTACGACCCCACAACACTTTCTGAGTTCTTAATCTCTTTTGCCAAAGACCACTATCATGGGTAGTAGACCTTATTGTGCCAGGTTCCTCAACTATTTCCTTCTTTTATTTGCTAGACCCTTCATCAGACTTTCCTTTCCATCTTGCCATTCCCACAGTATTGTCCTCAGACACAACTAGCTCAGTTAGACTCCATTTAGACTTGCTACTATACCTCACAAATGACCCTTTCTGTTTCTCAACAGTTTCATCAATGACCTTATTCATAGACTGTTAAATTGTCATAGATTGTTGTACTGAGAAACCAGGTTCCTTGGGAGTATCTTGATCTACTTAGTTTACTAACACTCTTTTGATGAAATCCTTTGGATTCATTTTCCTCTTTTTCCTTGTCTTGACACTCCTCTTATTTTTCTGAAACGAGGACTCAGAACTCTCTTGCTGTAGTGACCTGCTAGTGAGTGATTTGGAGGAATACTCTAAGATCTTGGAGTGAACGGAATGTGCATGAGTGGGTTTGCATGGAAGAGAATCAGGTTCATCAGAAGGTTTTTCTGAGAATCTCTCATGAGCTAATAACTCAAGAAGTGTTGTAGTTCTTACATCTCATAGGAATGGAATTTCTTCCCCCTGGTACTCAGATAAGAGATATGCTCCTTCATTCATCCCACTCTCGGCAGCTATAGCCATGATGTTATGAGCTGCTTCATTTTCTGGTGACTTTTTGAGAGTCACTGAGTCCAACATGGAGGTGTTCAAATACCGGTCAGGATCATCCTCGAAAACTTCTGATACTTGAGGAGTACAACCACATGTGTGATCTTTGATGAGATCGTAGGATTGACTAGACATAGGATTCTCAAAATAATGGTAAACAAGATTTATCAGGAACAGAAAAACTATAAGAGTGGAGGAGGAACCACGAGCTGGTAAGGTGATAGAGGGTGTGAAATAATGGCGCTCCGGGGATGATTTCAAGAATAATGATGAATTATGAGCGATGTCAATGGTGGGAAAATAAGATGATTTTTTTATCTTCATTAGATGAATACTTGATAGACGAGTATAGAGAGAGAAAAAGAGAAGATCCCAGCTGCACAGAATAGATGAAGGTTCATGACTTGCCTTGAGAGAAAGAGAAGATATTATTGGAAGAAGGGCTAATGATAAGTGGTGAACGAAATAGGTTTTGAATAGTTTTTAAAAACGGCAGTAGGTTTGTGGGAAAGTGTTATCGTGTAGAGAGGAAGAAGGATTTGAAAGATAAGACATGATATACAAACGCTGAAAAGTCAGATGATATGGCATTTGAATTAATTTTGTTAACAAATTTTTTATTTATTTTAAGAGGGCATGCATAATAAGCACATTACTATTAACCTAGAATACAAGAACCTGATGTCAGAGCAGTCTTTTGAACAAGGTTTTAGCAGCTCCCCTTCGCATTTTATAGCCATACCTTTAACTTCTATGATCGTCAAGTGTGGTTACCTACAACGGTATTGATGTGAGTTAGGCTTGGTCAAAAAACACTTTAGCTACCTTTACCTGATGGTCTCTTACACAACCAGCAGATTGAAGATTATGTTCTTCATTAGATTACTATGACTCTATCTTCTTTTTGGTTTCTCCGAAATGTTCACTTCTTGAGGCTTTATTGCCGATATTTGGAGTTTGGTGTTCGGTTCTACAGTTCTTTCCATCGATCAATCCTTCCTTCATATTGATCCTCAGAGGATGATCTCACCCTTCAAATTTTTCTCCAGTTGTTGATGAGGTCATTTCGTTTTGCTTCCTTGTATCCTAGAAGATGAGGCATGAATCATCACAGGTGCACTTTGGTTTTCTAATTTGAGACAGAAGTTGGTTGAGGAGAGAAATATGGAGGTTCATTTGATTTCCCATACTATGTGTTCTGTTGTTTTTGTAGTGCCATGAGTTGCATCTTTACTTCTTCCTTCAGCTTCATTGGTAGCAAGTAACGTACCAGGTTCTTTGTGCGACACTGAGAATGATGTTGCGTTGTCTTTTACCAGTCTCCTTCATCTTGCTCACTTTAACATCCTCCTGATTTGAAGTCTCGGATATTTCCTCATGAGCATCTCCTGCCACTTAGTGCTTCCTTTGTTGGAGACCTTTGACCTTGTGTCACGCCCCAAGACCGAGGGACATGACCGGCGCTCGACCGGGTAGCCCTAGTTAAGCGGACCTGGGTGCCTTTCTTATCCCACGTGTTACCCCATGTCCTCATTACTCATTAATCAAAGGAAATAGCCATTTATAATAAATACACCCTTCTACAAACATACATGACATACATGGTTACTTAAGGAGGTTTACAACTTACATCGCCTAACATACAAAATACATAAGTTCATAAGCTATATTTCCTATCTACGGAGCCTTTAAGGATACAAAAGGATGATACAATACTTGCCGGTAACAAGGCTCCAGCTATACCTTACACAAGTACCAAAACAAGACTCCGGAATAAGAGCGGCATGAGCCGCGCAGGACCCCGAGAGGAAAGGGGCTCACCAATTCAGCTGACGAAAAATGAAGAGGTGCTACGGTCGGTGGACTGGAGTACTTGCTATGGATCCACCTACAATCATAACACGAATGTAGCGGCCTCGGCAAAAGGAATGTCAGTACAATTGAATTGTACTGATATGTATAAACAAACTTTTCCCCAAGTAAACTCTAACCATACACAAGTAACGAGCAGTAATAGAACCAACAGTCAAATACACATGAAAGGAACAATCAAGCCAAACAAGTTCGCAATCTCTCCTTTTTCCCCTTCAACATTATCACATCAATGATTTCACAATTTTCTCATATTTTCATTTCAATAGTGATTTCGATCACTTTCCACCCTTATTACCTCGGCCACCCTTATCACCACAACCCACACCTTATTACTTCGTGTTGCGGCGCGCAACCCGATCCCACCGAACAATCACAATTCACAAACAACAACAACAACAACAATTCACAAAGAACAACAACAACAACAACAACAACAACAATAACAATTCACAAAGAATTTCCATAACCATCATCACCATTTCCATCATGTTCAATAGCTCATATGCAATTTAAGTCACAACGATAATTGCCCATGCCAAGCCATATACGTTATTACCATAGTTGTTTCGATTGCATCAATTACGATTTCTTTCCATCATTTGTTTCCCAGCTCTTACCACATAAACACATTCACACACACACATTTGGTTTGTTGTCACTTACTTGCACCATTATATAGGGAGACTTAACCATGAACACTCAAGGCATACCAATCACAAGAATTTCAGAAATAGTCCACATAGATATCACATTACAAATATTCGTACACCAAATAAAGTGACTTTACAAAGGTCAAAGTTAGCCATATATACCTGGAGCTGAATTCCCTTTTAACTTCTACTTTCAATTCACCAAACAATCTAGCAACATCAATCTAGTTCACAAGTTAACACTTATATCTTTGAATTGAAGTTCACAATTACTACCCGAACCTATTTAGGTTATCAATCCTTCTTTTGCAAACCTTTACTTCTAACCAATTTCCCCTTACTAGGTTTTAGGTTTTAAAAGACATGCATATACGTTTTAATCCTTTATTTCAATAATCAATACATGAGACTCCCCATTTATGTTTAAATCTGAGAATCAATGAAAAAGGGTTGGGGATTTTACCTGCAAGAATGGGGATGAAGAAAATTACTTGAAATTTCCCGGTCCTGGGTGACTTTGAAAATCAAATTGGTGAAGATGAACTTTCTCTCTCAAGAACCCTCTCTTCCCTCTCTCTTATTTTGTTCAAAAAGATCGTTAAAATGAGGGGTTGGGGTGTTTTATTAAAAAGAGTGTCGGGTTTAAAATTTAGAAAAATAGGAGCCTGAGTCAGGTATGCGGTCGCACTTTGCGATCGCAGAGTGACAATGCGGTCCGCATAATGGACCGCAAAAGTACTCCAAAACTTTCAACATTCTATTTAGGTTTGTGGCGGAAATGCGGTCCGCATACCCGATTTGTGGTCGCATAATACACCGCATTTTTTACCTCAAATTTGACTAGCACAAGGACTCATTTTGCGATAGAAATGCAGTCTGCATATCAGTTATGCGATCGCATAATGGACCGCATTTTGACCTCAATTATAACCAAACTACTGACTCAATCTGCGGTAAAAATGCAGTCTGCATACTTGATTTGCGACCGCATTCTGGACTGCAAAATAGCACTTTTATGGAAAGCTTTGACTCTTTGATTTTTAAATGCTAAATCAGTACAATGGGTCCGAGCCGCGGTGACCAAGCTCGCCACAAAGAATTTTACACATTCCCAACACATATTCGGAACTTGACACTACGAGCTACTAGGTTTTGAGCACAAATTTTCACTCGCCCCAACACCTTGTTTTGTAGGTTGTTCCCTAGAGGGATTCCTTCAGTCGTCTGTTTGTATTGTGCTTCCCAAGTTGATCCTTCCTATTGTCAGGAGCAAGGCATTTTCTTCCAATTGGCGATTCCTGGCAAGTTTTGATTTAGGAAGGACCTGGTTCGACACATGTTCTCCAGTAGAGAGCAGTGTTCATTCCTTTTTCCCAAAAAAAATTTGGTGATTCCATAGGCGACGAGCACTATCCATGCTTCATTTTCTAGTTTCGTTTTTTCCTATTCGAGTCCTAAGGGAACCTTTCTTCTTTTTTATTCACAGAGAATGTACCCTTTACTTTTTTCTCAAGGATACATTCCCTTCCTACAAGACTTACAGTGAAAAGCACTTCATGATGTTTTTAGCTGTGTGTTTTAGGCATTCACTATCCATAGTTTATCGCAGTCTGCTTCCTCTCACAGCTCCTTGCACATGCACATCAAGGGTTAGATTTAGGAACCCAAATTAGTTTGGGTCCCTTGTTATTATAAAAAGGATGAATGAGAGATTTCCTAGTCTACGTAGGCAGCATCCGCTTTTTGCGAGCGGTACCTGGTCCTTTGCTAGTAGTCACTCTATCAGTGAAAGCTTTGTTCTTCTGAATAGACTGAACCCTAGCCTGCTAATTTTCTTTAAAATGCCCATTGTTTCCGCAGTGGGTACATAGCTAGTTATTAGGTACAGGTACAGTGACATACTTGCTTTGTGGGTTGTAGGGAGTTTTCTCCCTTCGAAACCTGATGCCCTACCTGTTCCCACTATTGTTGAGATACATGGAAGTAACAGCATCTGAGGACCAGGTCCACTTCAAGGATTTTTCAAGATCATTTTTTACTTTCTCCAACTCAGCTTGGAGTTGCTGATTTTTCTCGAGTTCACTGCAAATACGAGTTTTTACAATAGTTAACTCCTTTTCCAGCAACATGTGTGACTCACTAGCTACTTCCTTCCCTTTTCCAAGACTTACATTCCTATGTTCTCTATTGAGTCCCTCAATGGTTTCCTCTAGATCAGTGCATATTGCTAACAGGTCATCCCTTTCCTCCTCAGCAAATGCAATTTTTTCTTCTAAGGCGTGTTTCTCATGGCTAAAACCTTCTATTATTTCTTTTAGATCAAAAACTACTACAATCAGGTCGTCTCTCTCCTTTTCAACACTACTTATTCTTTCTTTCAAGGCCTCCGTCTCTATTTCAAGATTAGCTATGGTCTTATCTCGGTCTACTACACATACCACTAGATCATCTCTAGATTGCTCTGCCTCTCCTAGTTCTATTGTGAGGGTCTCCTTATCGTTTATAAGGTTATAATAGGCATCAATTAATACATTTGATAAAGACCTTAGCTTCTTGGAAGAATAGGATTTAATATTTCTCTGAACATCCCAGAAGCTTACCTCATCTTCTTCATTTTCTTCATCATCATCATCTAACCGAGCCATCAGCGTGAATAGTGAGTCGTACTTCGTTGCTTAAGTTTCCACTACCAACAGGGAACTATTTTCTTCATCTAATTCCCTTTCGGATTCTCTTGAGGAGTCTCCCCAAGCAGTAAGGGCCTGCTTAATGATATTGTCTGCAGCACTTTTTCGATTGAATCTTTTCAATGGAACCAGGTTCCTTTTTCCTGCCTTGTCAGGATTTTGCTTGTACTGCTCCTGTTTCGCAAATGGGTAGTCTTTGATGAAATGCCCTGACTTTCCACATCCATGACATATATCTTTGTTCCTTGCTTTACTTGAACTGCCCCACTTTGGTATGCCACCATTTCTTCGAACCAATATTTGAAATCTCTTAGTAAGATAGGCTATGTGACTATCTTCATCACTTGAATCACTCTGTTCAACTTTAAGCACCAAGTTCTTTTCCTTATTAGTCTCTCTTCTTTCACTGTCTTTCTTTCTTTCATCTCGTAAGTTTTAAGTTTACCAATCAGGTCATCCATGATCAGAGTCTATAGATCTTTAGCTTCCGTGATGGCATTTACCTTACTTTCCCAAGACCTAGGTAGGACACTGAGGATTTTCCTTACGAGTTTATTTCTGGGAATGACATCTCCAAGTGAATGAAGCTCATTTATGGTGGAGGTGAATCTAGTGTGCATATCTTGTATAGATTCATCATCCTTCATCCTAAAAAGCTCATATTCTGTAATGAGCATGTCAACCTTGGATTGTTTGACCTGGGTGGTTCCTTCATGAGCGGTTTGCAACGCCTCCCATATTTCTTTGACAGTTTCACAAGCTGAGACTCTGTTGTACTCATCAGGTCCTATGCCATACATCAAGATTTTCTTGGCACGGTAGTTCTTTTCTACAGCTTTTCTGTCAATACCATTGTACTCTCTTCTTCCTTTCGGCACCATTGACCCTGTTTCTTCATTCTTCTTCATGGGAACATGTGGACCATCACATATAATGTCCTACAGCTCTGAGTCTTCAACCATAATGAAATCATGCATCCTGGTCTTCCACCAGCCGTAGTATTGACCATTGAATCTGGGGTGTCTATAGGTTGATTGTTCTTCTTCAAAGCTTGGTGGAGCAGCCATTGAGGATTCCTCCTAGGTGTTAGCCTGATAGGAGAAACCTGCTCTGATACCAAATAATGACTTATATGAGTCTACCAAACTATAAAGTACTTGGTGCTATATGAAACTGATACGTAGGATGCAATAACGACTGAATGTAAAGAAGATCGGAGATTTTCTACGTGGAAAAATCCCACATAAGGGGTTCAAAAAACCACGACCTACACATGTAGGATTTAAACCCAACTAACCTATAATCTACTTATTACAAGCCACTTTGTAAACACCCTATTGCAAAGACTTCAAACTAACTCGTGATGCACCACCACAAGCCACTCTACAACTCTCCTAGTTACAGAGGATTTAACTTATGACTATTCCTAGTCACAACATAAACTCTAAAGTTTACGAATTTGGTTTATACCTAAGACAACGCTTCTAAGAAAGCAAACTAAGAATTACAATGTAGAACAATTAACAAGATTACAACTATGGACATACATAAGACTCGATTAGAAGTTGATCCTTAGTGGAGTTGTCTTCTTGTTCTTGACACACACAGTGACTTCAAATGCTAGGTGAACTTTGTTACGCTTGAGAGAATATCACTGAATGCACACCGAAAGTGTGTCTTGCACTAGGTTGTTTTATCACAAAAGATATCACAATGGATAGTGATGTCAACTCTTTGTGTACTTCTTCCCAGTGAGAAGTAATTGTTGCACAATCTGCACATCCACTTCTGGGCATTTGCGTTCCAGCTGGATAGTGGGCTTTCTACTTCCTATCAGGACACACCAACAGACCAGGTCCTAGTTGTGTCCCTCTTCTATAACAGTTGCCAGATGGTCACTTTCTTCTGTCATGTTCAAGCTGTGTACTTGAATTGTACTTTTTGTTAAAGAACCCTGAAGCAGCAGGTCCCTGTTGAGTTCCTCTTTATTTTGATTACGTACAGTCACTGACTTGTTTATGTCGGAGGAACCTAAAGAGCCAGATCATCAAGTCCCTATTGTGTTTCTCCTTTTGCTGATTTTTAGGCTTCAATTAGTTCGCATGAAATATATATCATGTGCGCCAGGTGCTCTATCTGGTTTTTGATGACAAGTTTGTTAGATCATCAAAACATAAAATACTAAACACCCATCAGTGCCTATAGCAAATAAAATGACCAATATTTCAGTTGTAGCATAGTCACTAGATATCGTGATCATAAGATTATATTAGTTTATGTTCTATGAAACTGTATTTTAGAAATCATGCCTATAGGGTCTTAGTTGGTTAATATGATGTTGTTATAATTACTCACTTAAAAGACATGCCTATAGGAGCTAAAACAGTTTCAATCTCCAATTGTAGAAATCATGCCTATAGGATAATCCCACTTGCTTTAAGTGCTAAAATTTAACTTTCAACATTGTTTCATTGACACTATTAGAAAGCATACCTATAGGATGAGATTAAGTAATTCTGAATGTCTCCCATGGTTATCACTTCCAACTACTGCATCTAGATATCATGTCTATAGGTTTAAATACTTATATATTTTATTTTAGTAATCATTACGCAATACTAGATTCCCTAAAGTATATAGTTGTTCGGAAAGCCTACCTCTAAAATAGCACCTTGCATCTGAAATTGCCAGCATGTTTGAATTCCAAAGTCACATAGAAATCATGTCTATAAGGCTTAGTAACTTTAACTCATATCAATTCTAAAACTGCAAACACCTAATTTGTGTATGTGCATTTGTTGTCTAAGTGTGGAGGCTAACTTGAGCCCTTATTTGCTTTTACATAAAGTAAAGTCTAGAACCCCCCCCCCCCCCCCCCCC
>MU664679.1:23271-37868 GCA_026770625.1 Nicotiana glauca
ACCCCCCCCCCCCCCCCACAAAAAAAATAGAGGTCCAAATGCCTCCTAGACGTTAGGCATGGGATGGGTAATGCACGCATAAGGTACGGCTTAGAATCAATTAGTGTATCTTAGGTGACAACATAAAGATAGTAATCGGGTAATAGGAGATGATAGTTTGTGCCTGTTGTATAATACGAGTAACAACCCATCTCGACGGAGTTACGAAGTATTATTTATGTTTCACGGGGTGATCCTTTAGGCTATAAACTTAGGACCCCATCCCATCTTGTATTAAACTCAATTATTTTGTTTATTGGTAGATTTTTTATAATAAGCGCAACTTCTTGTCTTTCCTTTTTTTTTGGACTAATTTATATAATTCGAGTTCGGTCAGGACCCATTGTTGTGGACCTTGAAGAGTGCTTAACAACTTCTCTTTGAGGTAATTTGAGCCCTTGCCCGATCTTTGGTGACGCAAACAGGTTAAATCAGAGTAATTTGCAAATAGGTGCCTTAACGTACGTCAAACCTGTTAGGTGGCGATTCTCTCTTTTAACACCTTCCTTAAAAGAGTTGTCAATGTCGAAACCCACTTTCGCAAGAAAATGGGGCATGACAGCATGGCGAATCTGTTGTGGATTATTTTAGGCTCTTACCATAGTATACTTGGTCTATATGAATTAGTATTCTGTGATAAATGTGTTATTATTTTTTTTTCTTTTACATGAATATCCCCCTCTCATTTCCCTTTTCATTGCTACCTGTACACCCTTTTCTCCATTTTCCCTTTGCTTGAGTTCGCATGCAAATCTCTGCTCAATTTGGTCATAACATGTGTTTTTATTTAGATATTTTTTAAGAATTTCTACATCTTATGTCTCCCCACCCTCATCCCCTTTTTAACTTTATTACAATTTCCACATTATGCGAACCAACTTCTTCCTTGTTTTCCTTTCTTTTTATGCCTTTACGTTTCATTCAATACTGCATTTACTATTTTTATCATGCAAAATATTTGATAACATGTTGTTTTATCATTTCATAAAGCATGTTCCACATCATATTCAACTCGTGCGTAATTAATACCATAGCGGCACTTGATGAGTGTCCGCACTCTTCCTAAATCACCCTTTAAATTTAGAAAGGCTTATTTGCGATAAAACTAGTCGATTAGCGGTGCAGTCGACGGTTTCGTGCCTTTTCCTCTCACGTTTTCCACTTGAATGTACTGGTCTAGACTCGTATAGAAACCCCCACTCTAATATTAATTGTGCATGCATCATGTCCAAAACTAGTATGGGTTAAAATGTTGTCCGCGTATTAATTCGCTAAGGCAAGACTTGTCAAAAGTCTATCGGGATTTCCATAATATCAATGGAAACAATCATGATATGTGGATTATTTGGAGAAAACATGCCAATATGTTGATCATTAACGTGTAAATAGCCAAATCTGGAGGGGGAAAGGGCTAACTCTATTTGTTTTGTAAAAATGAGGTACGAAGTCCCCAGGTTCGGCATGGTTCAAAATATCCCGCATTTGCTGTTGGATTGGTGGGAAAATTTCGCAACAAGTGACAAAAACCATGTGAAGAGAGTCCTCGAGAATTTACCATCTATGTTAGACATTCAGCCAAATAATGCATTAATTGAGGTTTGCACCATGTTCTGGGATGAGAAGAGAGTCGTTTTCCAGTTTAGTGACATAAAATGACTCCCCTTTTAGAAGAAACAAGAGGTTTCGTTGGGCTCCCATGGGATAGCCCTAGTTTGTTGGCACCGAAAAAATGCACTTCTCGAGGTTTCTTGAAAATGATGGGTTTCAGGAAAAATGATAATTTTGTCTGTCTGAAGAAGTCTTACATACTATTTGATTTCCTCTATGAGCGTTATGGGCACAGCAAGTCATACCGCCTTTATCATGATGAGTTTTCCATCACTTCTTTGGGTTGGACTCACCGCCAAGTTTTTGCATTCATTGTCTGTTTTCTAGGGATACTGGTATTTCCAATACAAGGAGAAAGGATCCACACTCGCCTAGCTATGGTCACTAAGACTTTAATGGAGGGGATTGTGGGGCAAACTTATACTATTGTCCCTATGATTCTGGATGATATGTACCGGGATTTAAACCGTTGCAAAAAGGGGTATAGACATTTCGAGGGTTGCAATCTGTTGCTACGAGTATGGTTGTTGGAACACCTTTAGAGAGGAGAACACTGTCAAGAACTTCTGCAACGACCATGGAATGACCATATAGCCTATCACCATCTAAAGAGAATGACTTTTATCCTAAATAGGTCTATACAATCGGAAAACGTTGTGAGCTGGGCACATTTCTTCACCAATCTGACTGATGACAAAGTACGTTAGATATTCGAGTAGCTTACTATTAGTGAATTCATCATCAGGTTGAAAGATACTCCTAATCTAGTGCTAATCGGATTGAGAGGGATCTATCTTTATGCTCCTATCAGGGTTATAAGGCAATCTAGGAGAAAGTAGGTTATACCAGGAGTTTCCAAAATGGTTCAATACAAAGCGTACTTCCAAGGGAATGTCGTTATATTCAAGTTCGATATCATACCAACCATGTGCACTTCTATCCATCATGGTTGGTAGATGATATATCGGTAGATGATATATCTGGGATATCAAGCCAGGGATTAATCTAAAGAATAGGGTTGTAGATGATGCTGCTGAAGCACAAGTAAAATATAGGATGTTGTATAAAAGGATTTTCGAGTCTGAAGCCAGGCATTTGGAACAACATAAAGTGAACATGGAAGCAATCAACGAGTGGAAAGAAAATAATACTAAATCAACAGAGAGAATGGAATATTTAGAGCAGGGATTGATGGAGCTTGAAGGGAAAATGAGAAAGAGGGTTGCAAGCTGTGATAACATGGATGACAATAAAAGAGGGCTCCTGGTAAGGGCATATCTGTTGTTGGATATGTGCGACCTGGGGAATATGATCGATGGAGAAAAGAAGGCCAAGCATGGAGAATGTCCCTCTAGAACCAAATAGGTTAGGAATGATGTTTTACTTGCTTTCTAGACTCGTTTTAGACTTCAGCTGTAATAAGTCATGTGCCATTAGTGACTCTTTATAATTATTGTCATTTTAGTAAAGATTGGGTTCATTTATCATATTAATGGAATGACACAGTTATTGGCATCAATTTTCTCCAAATCTATATGTCGTTTAGGCCTACCTCGGGCACAATGAGGTCCTCAAATTATGACGCGAATTTATAATTCCGCAATATGTGTTTAAATACCACAAACATCCATTTAATACTCCTTAATGACTTGTTTACCGTTTAGTTTTCTTCTTTTCTTTGTTTGTTTATTCACATCCCCTAAGGTTGGTTATCGCATACTAGCATCATCAGCATATCATACCAGATCTAGAGGTCCTCCACCTCCTCCTCCTTCAAGCGATACTAAAATCAAGGGAAAAGCCAGAATGGATTATATGAGTGGTATTAGGAAAGACAACGCTTTGCGTGCAAAGAATGTCGAGACTTCAGATGGTCGGAGTACTCCGACATAGAATGACTTAGTTTTATGGTAAGAACAGAAGATACAGGATCAACAAGGGGAACTTGAGCAGGTCCGGAACTTGGAAAATTTTTCCCTTTCCCTGAACATCCCCCACGTCAACCAACAAAATGCCCAAAACCCAGCACCTCCCCAGAACATACAAAACCAACAAAATTGTACGCGGTAAAATCAGAAGACTTGATTTTTTGCTGTCAAGACATTTCGGAAGCCTTCCCTGAAACCCCGAGGGTAGGAGGCCATGGTTGAGTTCTCAGCCTCAGGGCTCATTGAGGTCCAAATCAAAAGAAGCAGGGTTCGAGATCAGGATAAGAAACGAAGTCTCCTAAGCACATGACTACATGTGACAGGTCTGGCCTATCTGAGAGCCTACCGAGAGGACTTGCATCAGGCCGTCCCATCTTTGTACCCTTGCAATTAATATATGTTTACTTTACCGAGTCCCCTCACCTATATAAGGGGGACTCATCCTACCTTGTAAAGGATTGATGTTACTCCACTTCTCCATAATGTAATAATATCTCTCTCTCTCTCTCTCTTTCTTTCTTCTAAGTTATTAGTGTTCATCGACCCCGAGGTCGCCTTAGCATTTTATTGTTTCTTCGTTTGTTCTTCTTCATTTAGCTCAAAATTGATAGTATACAACCTTACTTATATTTTTATCTGTTATCCCCTTCCCAACTACCCTCGATAAGCCCGAGATAGGCACGAGGCCTGGCTCCTAGGTATCTACTGGCTTGCTTTACCCCGTGAACGTCCCCTTACTGGTTCAAATATTACTTTGGTTAACTTGATATCTACTGTCTTACTTCATGTTTTAACACTAATCACCCTTATAAACTAGCTTGGGAATAGATCACGTATTTTTAGAATCCCATTTATAAATTTAATTGTTGTTACCATTTTCACAGTAAATAGTTTGGCGCCCACCGTGGAGCTAAAAATAAAAGTGATTATTCTCTTGTTAGTTTTGTCACTTAAACGCACGATATCTTTCACACTTTTTCTTGCCCAAGACCTTTTAATTTCAGGTTAATAGTTAGCTCGATAAGGGAAATTGAGGACGACAACTCCAAAAATTGCAAAGAGGACAGTATGGTTGTTCTAACGACTCGCGCGACACCGTAGGACCTCGATAACACACCAAGATCGGTTCAAGCATACGCGGATCCGTACGACGCACAGCGCGGTCGCGAAGTCTCGCATACCGATAGCGGCACGCAATATGCTAACCAATAGGGAGCCCGAAAAATCCCAGCCCCGATAGAACGGGATGTCAATCTTCGTATTATTTTTGAAATGTTGCAGGAACAACATTTTGCTATCTTTTAGCTATAGAGCCGCCTAGAGACTCTCGGCGCGGCAGCACCCAAAATATCTCCTCACTTCGGGCCAGTACCCGAGATATCGGGCAACGACGAACCAACAACCTATCATGTGGCAGTAAGGATGCTTGAAGTCATTATCGTAAAGATCGACTCACGCTCGCGGAGACTCCTACAGGAACCGTATCCCGGAGATACGATCCAAGGACTCATTTCGCAGAAGTCAGAAACAACAAAATTCCCTGGGAGTAACAGGACCCCAAGTCCTAACAGGTGCACCACCACTCAAGCACGCCCATCGAGGAACGGCAACCTCCAAAATGGAGAACTCAGGCCCGTCCAAATAAGGAGATTTGAAGGAATTCCCCCAGAAGAAACCATGTGGCGCCATTGTTATACATCTAATCTCGGGGGACCCGCTCACCGCACTAGCTCGATCAGTGGAAACACATGCCAATGCCATTAAAATAATGCCAGGAGGGACCAGTACACTGAAGGCCGTAAGAAAAAGAAATAAAGTATCATGGGAAGCCGCAACCCGCTCCCCCACACGGCAAGCGAGACTGCTCTCGATCCCGAATAGTGGGGTGGCACAGACCTTTGCCCAAAACCCAAATAAAGCATAACCGGTGACTCCAGAGCAGTTCAAGAGAAACTTGGTCGAATATCCGATCGAGGCTTGGGCATATACCAGCAATTGGCACCAGATCCAAGTCAAAGCCATGGACAACCCTCAAAAAACCTCCTCAGGATCGGCATATCTTGGCAGATTTGCAATAGAGAAGCCGACACTGAATGAATGGATCCATCATCTACACGACACGAACAAAAGAGACGATTTGTGGTGCAGTGCATCCCGCAACAATAAGGTAGTAGCCCAAAGATGACATCTTCGAGGAACCTCCAATGGTACTAGATTCAATAAGATGCAACCAGCGAGAAAAGCTCGCCTGATAGAGCTCGACTTCAACGTTGCAATTCCAAGTATAGTGGTCACTATGAGTGAAGCCGAGAACTCCGGGTGGCTCGGATCTATTCAAAAAAAAACCCTCCAAGGAAACCATGGCCTACCACGAGAATCACGAACTGCTCGGAGTTACATACCCAAAAGAGCAGCAACTACGCCATTTAACAAAAGTAACCACAAAGCATCGCCAAGCAAGCAAACCCGGATTCAGCTCCATGAATGAGGGGAAAGCGAAAAAAGCAGAGCCGGCAAGCTGTGGCATATCGTCACAGCTGTTAAACGATGGTGGCACCCCACTGAGATTCGTAGAACGTAGAATGCAAGTTCCCTTCACCAGAAAGGGATGGCCCCAGGGAATCTCCCCAAGGACACCCTCTCGCTCGAGAAAAAGGACGCCGAGATTCCACCTCGGCATCACATTAACGTATCGGTAATACCTTCTTTCATTCAAGATCATTTCAAATAAAACATATATTTATGGGTACAGGTGTATTAGACAAAGTTATACCGACGATGTCGGGCCAAAGCCAATAGACGATCCAGACTAACGTCGCTCTCAGGACGGATAGCTTATATGTCCCCAGTGGTGATTGCCACAATGACCAAATTGCTCCCCCTGTGCGGCCCACTCGAGCTCGGGCTAATACATCAAGCAACGCAGGGGCCAGATGCTTTGTACAGATAATGGCGAATACATCGCCCGGGACTCAATTCTAGCCCTGCTCCTCCAAAGGTGTAAAACCACGTGACAGACGCAGAGTCAAAGAATCTTGCTACAACTTATAGGAAGAGATCCCTCGCCTTATGCCCATGACCGGCGTTTCCCTCAAATGAGGTCAAAAGGTAAGGATAATCATGTCCTTATCCAGGCCTGGCCGGACGAGGAAGACGACTGCTGTGGGGCTTACTCCCCGGAACGCAGCTTCCTTTTATCATTTCCTTTCCTTTCTTGTTGCTAATCTGTATGCAGGCAGCCTGCTAAGGCATTCAGTAGCTCTGGACCCTACTCGAGGATCCGCGGCCACCACGGGGCCGCCGGGCATTCATTCCTCGATCGGGTTTATAACAGAAAGAAGTTTCGCCAATAAGATTATTAGCAGAACTACATATCCCCCGGGAAGGGGCCCGACGAGTTCATGATCCTCTTCCCTCCTGAAATTTTCCAATATGGAATCATACAAGCACATCGGATAATCAGGTAAGTCACAGACCAAACTAACAGCAGCAGGACAACGTGTATTTATAGCTAGTATTTTTGCCGATCAATAAAAATATATTTTCGGCATCTTCGTCACGGCCTATATCTGATCCAAGCAGCAAAGGATATCTTCTCGTCGTTTCGTGTTTTGGAAAAGATTATTTCGATATATTCGCGGCTAAATCCCTCCATCAAACAAATCTGATACACTCGGAGACTTAAATAATTCAAAACCCCCACCCTAGGGTCGGGACTACGGGCTCACGTAGCCCTTGCGATATGGCTCCAAGTATACAAAAGGCGGTATTCAAGCCTTAATTAATCCGATATATTCAGAGACTCAACATGAGCAATTCAACAACTCGCACGAAACCAGGGTCGGAACTCCGGGCTCACCAAGCCCTCAAAAAATAACTTCGGCCTCATCAAGCCCCCAGAAACAGCTTCGAGCCCATGAAAAGTTGTCTTCAAGCAAAATAACTTGGAGAAAGCCACCAATCTCCACGCACTGGAAAATTCAAAACTGTAAGACCCTAACGAGCAGCCTCGACAAAACCAGATCTATTCGCTGTAAGTCCTCAACAGGCATGGAAAATGTAAGACCTCAATAGGCATGAAAAATACCATAGTTTAGGCTATACGTTGCATTTGTAAGAATCCTTAAAGGGTATACCCTCAGCGCAGACACCTAAAACTGCCTCTCGGGATCAAAAATAGCCCTGGCCAAATGCACACGACTCCAATCGAAACGGCTGCTACAGCCCAAAAAAGTGACTCGGGGACGCCCGGCTGTTGCTAAAAAATCCTCCTAATCTACTTCGGAAAGAACCAATTAAACACAGGCTTCCCTCAACAGGCAAAAAATGAGTCCCGACCACGTGGGCTCCAAAATCGCAAAAGCATCGATCTACTCGACCTATGAGCTATGAACCTTCCGAGGTGCTCAAAACTTCGCTGACTATGACTTGAAATCGAGGTTCTTTTACAACCGATGACGGGTCAAACAAAATAATCAATAAGACCTTAACGAGAGTAAACAAAGCCAACAAAAAGCCTCCGAGCCTCACATCAAATAGCATAAGTGCCATTGTCGCCGGCTAAGCAAAGCTTCCGGGCCTCACATCAAAAGGTCTCTATGACCGAAAGGCGTAAGAGCCATTGTCTCCAGCTTGAAAATTGGCAACTTGAGGATTAAAGTGAGCTCGAATTGTGATCCGATTCGGAGACCGGATCTAAAATAGTAAACCTAAGCAAAGCCTCCTGGCCTCACATTAAAAGGTCCCTGCGATCGAACAACGTAAGTGCCATTGTCGCCGGCTAAGCGAATCCTCCAGGCCTCACAACAAAAGATCTCCATGACCAAAGAGCGTAAGTTCCATTGTCGACGGCTAAGCATGCCTCCGGGCCTCATACTAAAAGGTCTCAATGACCAAGCAGCAGAAAGTCCACCATCGCTGGCCAAAAGCTCAGATGAGATTTAAGGGTCAATTACAGCTCGAGTTGCAACACGACTCGGAGACTAGACCCAAAAATCATCATACTCCCTAAAGCATGACATCAATGCCGTTTTCTCCAACTGGAACCTCCAGAAATATAAAAGGGTCAATTACAACTCGAATTGCAATGCGAATCGGAGACTGGACCCTGAAAATTGCCAAACAACCAAGGGCAGAGAGTGAGAATCATTATTGCCAGCCCAAACGGGCTCAAGAGTAAGATAAGCTCGAGTTGGATCCCGACTCGGAGACTGAATTCGAGGGCAATTCAATCATAATATGCCTAAAAGCACGACCCAAACGATGCTATCAACGGCGGAGACAAATCTCCAGGCCGGACGCTTGCAAAATCGCTTCAGTCCAGGAGCGCAAAGGTTCATCACTGTCCGCCCATACAGGCGGGAAAAAGCTGGAAGGCTAATCAAAGCTTGAGCAGTAGCACGACTCAGGGACCTGTTCCAAAAATCGGTCTACGAGATCGAGAGCAACAATGGAAAAAAGGTACAAAAGGAATAATGCTTTAAAATTCTTCTTACATTACATACGACAAAAACATTCTCCGCCTACAGGCATGTCATGCATGCGCCGGAAACAAAGTTACAAAATGGTAGAATCTATATTTTGCGCCAAAGGGCTACGACTCATCGAGATCGCCCTCTACAACACCCACGAGGAGTGACCGAGCGGTACGCTCGTCTGCCCTTGCTTGAGCGAACTCCTCCGAGAGAATAAAGCCTCTCGCTCCAACTTTATCTAACACTTCTCTCCGAGATCGGCAGTGAACATATTCCTCGATACTCTTCTCATGATCAAGGGCTTGCCTCAACTCAGATTGAGCGTCAGCAGCCTCCTTTATGCAAATCGCCATCTCACGATCTGTCATGGTTCAGCTTAGCGCCACTTCCGCCCGAGCATCAATTACCTCGGCCCTGACCTTCGACAGGTCAGACTCCAGTCACTCATTCATATCCGCCTGAACCTTGGCGTTACCATAGGATAAGTTGAACTGGGCCTCGAAGGAAGGGATCGTAGTTGAGGCACTCTCCTCCTCCAAAGCTTGAGCCCGCACTTGGCCCCTTAGCTCTTTGCAAGCTACCCTGACACGGTTCATGTCACCTTTAAGGTACTCTAAGGCCTCTGCCTTTTTCTGCAGCTGATATGGTAGAAAGGAATTAGCCTTAAAATCATAAAGAAGCGACGAACGCACTGCAAAAAATCATCTGCTCCATCAAATAGCTCTTATAATTTAAGCTCTGATACGCCTCATATCGCCAATGCTACAGTTCAACTTATTTCTCCTTGCAAAGAAGCCTAAGGGATTCTCCCTCATCCCGAATCCTTTGGAACTAGGCCTTTTAACGAGACAACTCAGACTTAAGCCTATCATGGGCCTGCTCAGGAAAGATTCAATAAGAGGAGGAAGATGCGGGATATGAAAAAAATATGCACTAACTCACCGCGAAGTGAAGATGGTAGATTTCCTCCATATCAGAACACGCCCCTGATGGCACAGCTCCTGCAACCCTAGAAGAACCGACCCCAGGCATAACATGCTCACTCGAGGAAGCCATTTGCCGAGAAATAGGTGTCCCGAGGACAGCCAACTCGGGTGATGCCCTATCTTAAGAAACATTAGCCCAGCCAGCGCCACTAAAAGATCCTTCGCATGATAGGCCCCAAACCCTCCTGCTGCTACCGTCTCTCAGCCCGGAGGGCGAAGAATCCATCTCCTCTTTGGGAAAATACTGCCTCGCCCTGAAGAACCACCCGATATCTACAAAAACAACAAATCCAGCATAAACAAGATGGGAAAATGACACCTTGAGTACATATCAGTGGGAGAAAATCAATATACACACGTACCTTGATGGTCCACTCCCAACGCGAGACATAGCTCGCCACCTACGTTCGTGGCAAGACGAATGGGTCACCAGCCTCCGAACCCAGTCGGGCAAATAATAAACTTGGCCCGGTGTCCACGAAGTTGCTGCAACAAAGGAAGTAACACTTATTAATTGGCTGATTTTTGCCGTGAACAAAATCTAAAGGAATGGCAAAGTGCCTCACTTACATGCGTGATTCCACCCTTTGGGGAAAGGCAAAAACTCCACAGAAATAATATCGGTCATCCTAACTCGGACAAACCAACGAGCCCACTCTCGATCTCTGCCTTCCTCATCATTAACAATAAAGGGCATGAGCGAATGACCCCTCAAGGTTAATAGTCCTCGATGGTGAAAGGGCGGTATAGCCTGATAAGATGATCGAGCGTGAATTCAAGCCCGGCTTTTTCCGCAAAGAATCTCATCATCAGCACCGTTCACCAAAATGACGGATGAATCTGTGCCAGGGTAACCAGATACTTCAAGCAAAAATTGAGCACGACCTTATCAAGAGGACCAAAGGCAAAGGGGTATAGGTACACACTCAAAAACCAGTCAGTAGAGTCCGTGATGACTTCACTGGGGGAAAGCACCCGCAATGTCATCCCCTCACTCCACCCGCAGTATCGCCTCGCCATCTCCAGGTATTCCTCTCTTACCAAGGATGTCGACTCCAAAGCGAAACCCTTCGACTCTCCAGTGCCGGGAACAACATTCTCTATCCTTTGCCCCGATTCCGAAGTCATTGTCATGACTAAAGCAGAACTAAAAAAATAAAGTAAAGAAGCACATATGCTTTTCGTGCTTTAAAAGATAGGGATCCCTATATCGAAATGGAAGAACAGCTGCCCAAAAATAGTGAAGTCTCGCAAAAAGGCCGAAGCCACCCCTCTTATACACAAAAGTCAACAGCGAAGTCACCTGCCAGATGTAATCTCCAGGAAGCCAATGGCCTCGGTACGAATAGACGGGTTGATTCCTGACCCAGGAAATATCCTCCAACGGATAA
The DNA here is from genome assembly GCA_026770625.1 of Nicotiana glauca. Lineage (NCBI taxonomy): Eukaryota > Viridiplantae > Streptophyta > Magnoliopsida > Solanales > Solanaceae > Nicotiana > Nicotiana glauca. The sequence goes on from MU664679.1 coordinate 34,698, forward strand.
CTAAGCTAGATGGATCGCGCAAATTATCTCCATGCTTGAGACAAGAGGGAGGTGCACCCGGGATCGCTATTCCCTCTCCGGAGGAGCAAACCCTGGGATCTACGATCTCTAAATCTCCACGAGGTCCCAAATAAGCACCCCGAATATAGGCAAGCTCCTCAAATGGAAGCCAACCTTACACTCTCTGAAAGAATCATCCACATCAAGATCAACAGGGCCCACTGAGGCACCCAAGGATGATCTTCATCCAAGGTATCGTTCCCGAAGGCCCCAGAATTTGATGCAAGATCTCCAAACAATCCTGCAAGCCCTGACAACTCAAGCTTATCCGATCAGTCCTCCATCACTCCAAAGTAAGACAACAAAGAAAGTGGGGAGAACCTTGACAATTAGCCAGAGACCATAACGAGCTATCATGGCAAGCTACGATGGCCCATAAATTAAAGAAGGCATTCAAAAATCCCGAAGGGCATAAAAGCAAACAGGCACCAAAAGGGATGCAAAAGTCTATCTCATGCGGCCTAAAAAGGACCGTCTACATCCAGATCAATTAGGGCTCCGGGGTACCCGAAGGCAACCTACATTCGGAAGCATTATCCCCGAAAGCACCGGAACTCAACGTGCAATCTCTGAATAACTCAAGAGACTCTCACAGCATCTATCTATCAGATCGAACTAGAGTTGTCCCAAAGGACAACAATGGGACCGAAAAGAGCCCATATCGATCGGCAAGAAATCAAAGCAAACACCCACGTCCAGATTAAATATCAGCGATCAGCAAGACAAAAGGATACATTCGAAGGGCCTCAAAAGGCATGAAAGCATACAGAAACAGAGCAAGATCGGATGCAAAGGTCAACAAAGTTCATTTCTCATTTATAAAGTTTTCAAGTACAATAGCCCATGAGGGGTCACGGCGTTCGATTACAAAGCCTCGGAGGGGCCTCACATATGAAGTACATAGCCTACAAAGGGTTCCCAACCAGATACGACAAATGAGGACTCTCGTCCTGGTCCCTCAAAGTAGCACTTCAGGGACGAAGACGAAAAAGAAGGCAAAGGGAGCAGGAAGGGATGAAAAAACACAATAGCTCTCTGAAGCTCGATGACCCTCATTGGCAAAGAAAGCATCAGAGAAGTGATGGGTCGAACAATCCTTGGTCCCACTTGTATGGCTGCTTCGAATACTCTTCTTTGAGCATCGAGCCATGCAAGCTCCCAGCTCAGGACAGAGATCCACATTGATCCAGGGGATGAAGGTGGCAGCGGTGGATATTCCGAGCCCCCTTTTGAGCAGTGGTGCTTAATTCGAATAGCCATCAATGCAAAGGTGAAACCAAATCTCCACCCATAGCCATCTCGAGCCAACGAAAGCAGTAGCGGCCGACGTACTAACAGCCGCAGCAATATTGGAACGACATGTTTATGTTCAACAAAAGAAGACCCCGGCAGGAGGCCTCGACGTGGCTCGGAAGAACTCCTCCAAACAACCTTGAGATGAAAAGCTCCCATCATGATAATCAAAGGAAAAAAAAGAAGATGGGAAGGAAGAAGCAAAACATACTAGCAGAAATGTTGAGACAAAAGATGCAATGCCACAAAATGCCCTCATTTATAGGAGGGAAACGATACGGTCATCAATGCTCTGGAAGATTGATCGACGGGTGTAATTACTACCTCCTTGAAGAAACAAACAGACGGTAGCACTTTTGCCTTGAGGAGCAGAAACGAGAGGGCATCGAGTAGAGATCTGTGAGACACGCCATCTATCACGAAAGACTGCACCGCGATTTGGATGGCCATTATAGTGTCGCCAAAAGGAGCTCGGGGAGTCGAGTGTCAGAATCATTTACTATCACTTCGTCATGAGAAATGCGAAGACTATCTATACGCGGTATAATCAGAAGACTTAATTTTTTGCTATCAAGACATTTTAGAAGCCTTCCCTGAAACCCTGAGGGTAGGAGTCCATAGTCGAGTTGTTATCCTCAGGGCTCGTCAAGGTCCGAATCAAAAGAAGCAGGGTCCAAGCTCAGGATAAGAAACAAAGTCTCCTAAGCACATGGCTACACCTAACAGGTCTGGCCTATCTGAGTGCCTACCGAGAGGACTTGCGTCAGGCCGTCCCATCTTTGTACCCTTGCAATTAATATATGTTTACTTTACCGAGTACCCTCGCCTATATTAGGGGTACTCATCCTACCATGTAAAGTACTAATGTTGCTCCACTTCTCCATAATGCAATAATATCTCTCTCTCTCTCTCTTTCTTTCTTTCTTCTAAGTTATCAGTGTTCATCGACCCCGAGGTCACCTTAGCATTTTATTATTTCTTCATTTGTTCTTCTTTATTTAGCTCAAGATTGATAGTATACAGCCTTACTTACTTATATTTTTATCTGTTATCCCTTTCCCGGCTACCCTTAATAAGCCCTAGATAGGCTCGGGGCCTGGCTCCGAGGTATCTACTGGCTTGCTTTACTCCTGGGAATGTCCCCTTATTGGTTCGAATATCGCTTTGACTAACTCGATCTCTACTGTCTTACTTCACATTTTATCATCAATCACCCTTATAAACTAGCTCGAGAATAGATCATGTATTTTTAGAATCCCATTTACAAATTTAATTATTGTTACTATTTTCACGATAAACAAAAATCATCCCATACCTCATCAGTATGTCACACCTCCTAAAAATCCTAGTCGTCCACCAGTGTCGACCCCTCCACAACATCATCACCATCCGACCCAGTATCCACAAACCACCACCTACCACACTCCTCAAAACACACCACAACCTATTCCTGATCCCCAAAACTCAACCAACAACCACCACTATGCCCAAATTCCTGGAGTCCATCAAAGAAACCCTATATATGTCGAAACCTTACCCCACACACCACAAAAAAACCCTATACATACCCAAATCAGCCGAGAAGGACCAGCTCATAAAGAATATGGCAGAGGAGCTCAAGAAACTTATTAGTCGAGTCCAAGGGGTTGAAGGCAGTAAAGGAATTGAAGGTTTGAATTATGAAGATTTATGTATTCAGCCAGACGTAGAACGACCAGAGGGTTACAAACCTCCTAAGTTCAAAATGTTCGATGGGATAGGCGATCCGAAGGTACACTTGAGAACATATTGTGACAAGCTCATAGGGGTTGATAAAGA
>MU664679.1:38760-56043 GCA_026770625.1 Nicotiana glauca
CCAACAGAAAGTTTTTGCAAGTATGCTACTCGATGGAGATCAGGAGCTGCGAAAGTAAGGCCGGCACTGGAAGAAGAAAAAATGAATAAGTTCTTCGTTAGAGCTCAAGATCCACAATACTATGAAAGGTTAATGGTCATTGAAAACCATAAGTTCTCCTATATCATCAAACTAGGAGAAAGAATAGAGGAAGGAATTAAAAGCGGAATATTGACAAAGTTTAAGGCATTATAGGCTACAAACAGAGCCTTGCAGTCAGGCGGTATTTTTAAAAAGAAGGAAGTAGGGGCAATGATGGTAGCTCAAAGTCCAAAGTCTCCCCTCACATACCAAACACCACCACCCACATATCAGCCTTCACCTCCCAGATACCAACTACCTGCCACCACTTACAATACTTATAACACTCAGTTCGCATACTACCACTCACCACCAGCCCACCAAAACTACCAAAACCCTAAACCAAATTTCGACCATAGACAGCCCAGATAATACACTCCTATTACTAAGCCCATTGATCAGTTGTATGAGAGGTTGAAGGCTTCCATTTATGTCACTCCTATTCCCATCGTTGCCATGGAAAATTCCTCTCAACGGGTAAATCCAAACAAGACATATGCCTACCACTTGGGCATGAAGGGTCATACTATCAATGAATGTCGCACTTTGAAGGATAAGATCCAGATGCTGATTGATACCAAGGTTAGACGAGCAGAAGAGGTTGCACCTAATGTCCGCAATAATCCCCTCCTGAATCACGGGGCGGGGGGGTAAATGTGATCAAAACTGATGAAGAATATGATCCGGAAGGATCAATCGTGCTCATTTGTGAAGGGGGTGAACCTAAAATACCTAGAGTCATTTTCACACCTATTGTGGTACATATATAGTCACCAGTTGAGGTTGAAGTAACCACACCAACCTCGTTTAAGGATGAAGTAACAACGCCCTTAGCTACACCAACTCCGTTTGAGGTGGAAGTGACCACACCCTTCACTGTGACCGTAGCACCCATACCGTTCTTTAAGTCCAATGCCATACCTTGAGACTATGTTGTATAGGTGAGAAGAAAAGGGAAGGGAAAATGGAAGAAATCAGTGCAACACAAGGCATGACCAAGACCAGTAGGGTTTACACGCTCGAGCATTTGGGAGGAACAAGTAAAGAAGCCTCTCCCAAGCATCCTATCATTGAAACTGGAATGGATGATCATTGGAGAAAGGTGCATGCAAGAGAGTTTTATGTGGTGGATCACCTGAACAAAACCCCTGCTAAGATATCCATTCTATTACTACTACAGAATTCTGAGGCGCATAGAAATGCATTGATGAAAGTGTTGAACGAAGCCTATGTACCCAACAACATCACTAGCGGAGAAATGGCCAGTATGGTAGGACAAGTGTTGGAAAGCCACAAGATCACTTTTCGTGAAGATGAGCTACCACCAGAAGGACTGAGTCACAACACGGCACTACATATCAGAGTATAGTTTGAGGATAAATTCATTGCCAGGGTCCTGATAGATGGGGGTTCGACTCTTAACATTTGTCCATTGACTACTTTGAAGAGATTGGGTAAAGATTTGCATGAGATACAAACAGGAACAATGAACGTGAAAGCATTCGAATGGTCCCAAAGGGCCACGATTGGGGAAATCAACCTATGCTTGTAGATGGGCCCGACTTTGTTTGACATTGAATTTCAAGTATTGGACATATCTGCCACATACAATCTGCTGTTGGGACAACCGTGTATACATGTTGTTAGGGTCGTAGCCTCTACTCTACAATAGGCCATAAAGTTTAAATGGAATTATCAGGAAATAATCATCCACGTGGATAGGAGTAACCTTATTTACACCAATCAATTTGTTCCGATTTTCGAGAATAGAAGGAAGTTGGGTGGAGAAATGTACCATCACATCGAGTGCATCAATGCAATTGAGAAAGACAAATGGTGGAGTAATAAGATTAAAAGCATATTGTTATGGACAGGGTATAAACCCGGCAAGGGTCTCGTCAAGAATCTCCAAGGGATCACCAAACTGATACAGCTAAAGCATCACGGCACAGCTTTTTGGCTTGGGTATGAATACACCTGGCACGAGTATCAGAATTGGTCATCACTATGGCGTGGTCCTTATTACCCTCTTGAATAGCCAATACTACATTTGCACTAGACATTTTAACAGACTGACGTGATATAGGGATATGAAGAAGATGAGGCTTTAGCTGGCTTGAGGAATCTATTCCTGGATGAGGAAAACATGGATTGTAATGCAATAGTTGAGGAGGAAGAAGAGGAAGACCTTACAATTTGGACCGTAGGAAAAGGAGTTGTTCTCAAGAACTGGACTGTTGCACCGTCCTAGGCCCGTCGAGTTCCTGGGTAGCGTAGCAATTAGCATGATCTATTTTTAAAAGAAATTTTAAGCATTTAAGACATTTTCAGTATTTCGTTTTGGACGTATTTTGTTTTGAAGTAATTGCTGGAGTAATCGAGTCGTACTTGTTTTAATGTTTTCAAGATTTATTTAATGCATTGCTATTTTAGTATTTATTATTATCCTTTACATTTTCTCTCTACGTCATTATTATTACTTATACTAATGAACCGACGACTGTGGCATGTAATAAGCCAACGCAACATAAGGATAGTGATTCAGAGAAAATAGAAAAAGAACATATCATACCTGAGGAATTATCAGGGAAGTGGAAAATTTTAAGAACAAGCCTAAGTCTAATTTGGAAGAAACCGAGATAGTCAATTTGGGAGATTCTGAAACAATCAAAGAAACTCGTATAAGCATTCACCAGTCACCATCAGAGAAAGAAGAGTACACCCGTTTCCAGAAGGAGTATGAATATATTTTCGTAGGGTCTTATGATGATATAATTGGTTTGAGCACGTCTATAGTGGCTCATAAACTACCTACTAATACGATGTGTCCACCAGTAAAGCAGAAGCTAAAAAGTTCAAGACGGACATGAGTTTAAAAATCAAAGAGGAAGTCACCAAGCAGATCAAACCTAAAGTTCTCAAAGTGGTTTAATAACCTATCTGGTTGGCTAACATCGTGCCAGTTTCGAAGAAATATAGGAATGTTAGAGTATGTGATCAGGATTTAAACAGAGCAAGTCCCAAAAATGATTTCCCGCTACCCAATATACACATACTGATCGACAATTGTGCCAAACATGAACTCCAATCCTTTGTGGATTGCTTCGTGGGATATCATCAGATCTGTATGGATGAAAAAGATGCCAAGAAGACAGTGTTTATGCCATGGGGAGTATACTGCTATAAAATGATGCCATTTGGTCTGAAGAATGTTGGGTCCACTTATATTAGAGCCATGACAACCATTTTCCGTGACATGATACTCAAGGAGATAGAGGTATATGTGGACGATATCATCATCAAATCCAAGAATGGTACAGATCATATAACGGATTTGAGAAAGTTCTTTGATCGGCTTCGAAGATATAATTTGAAACTAAATCCTAAAATATGTGCCTTTGGAGTCCCTGCTAGAAAATTGCTAGGTTTCATCGTCAGTCGCCGAGGGATTGAACTAGACCATTCAAAGGTCAAATCTATCCAAGACTTGCCACCTCCAAAGAGTAAGAAAGATATGATGAGTTTTCTAGGGCGTCTCAACTACATCAGCCGCTTTATAGCATAATCGACTGTGATCTGTGAGCCGATTTTCAAAATGTTAAAGAAGGATGCCGCAACAAGTTGGACTGAAGACTGCTAGAAAGATTTTGACAAAATCAAGGAATATTTGTCCATACCACCAGTCCTGGTCCCGCTGAAACCTGGGAGACCTTTGCTACTCTATTTGTCCATACTAGATAGCGCTTTTGGTTGTGTCTTGGGACAACACGACGATACGGGAAGAAAAGAGCAGGCCATATATTATCTTAGTATGAAGTTCACACCCTATGAAGCAAGGTAGTCTTTGCTGGAACGCACATGCTGCGCCTTGACGTGGATAGCTCAGAAATTGTGGCACTACATCCATGCCTATACCACATATCTCATATTAAGGATGGATCCTCTGAAATACATTTTCTAGAAACCCATGCCTATAGGGAAACTAGAAAAATAGCAGATACTGCTGAGTGAATTTATTTTGTCTATGTGACTCAGAATGCGGTCCAGGAATAGGCGTTAGCAGATCATCTTGCAGAAAATTCAATAGGAGGAGAATACAAACCACAGAAAACGTATTTTCCCAATGAAGAAGTATCATTTGTAGGAGAAGATATCACCAAAACCTACTATGGTTGGAGAATGTTCTTTGATGGGGCTGCAAATTCCAAAGGAGTGGGTATTGGAGCTGTTCTGGTGTCAGAGACAGGTCAACATTATCCGGTATCTACAAAACTCAAGTTTTTGTGCACCAACAATAAGGTAGAGTATGAGGCTTGCATCTTAGGGCTTAATCTAGCTATTGACATGGATATCCAGGAATTGCTGGTAATTGGTGATTCAAACCTTTTGGTACATCAGGTTCTAGGAAAGTGGGCTACAAAGAATACCAAAATACTACCATATTTGTATCATGTGAAAGAATTGATGAAGATGTTCACAAAAATAGAGTTCAAACATGTTCCAAGAATCCAAAATGAGTTCGCAGATTCATTGGCCATATTGTCCTCCATGATACAACACCCAGACAAGAATCTCATCGACCCTATTGCAGTAAGAATCAACAATCAACAAGCTTACTGCGCTCATGTTGAAGAAGAAACGGATGGGAATCTGTGGTTACATGATATCAAGGAATACTCTGCAAAAGGAAAGTACCCGAAGCACGCAAATCATACTCAGAGAAGCACACTTCGAAGATTATCCAACTATTTCTTCCAAAGTGGAGGAATTCCATACAGAAGGACTCCAGACCTAGTATTATTATGGTACATTAATGCCAAAGAATATTCCAAACTGCTCGAAGAGATATATCCTGACACTTGCGGACCTCACATGAACGGTTTCATTTTAGCCGAGAAGATTTTGAGAGCAAGATACTTTTGGATGACTATGGAAACGCACTGCATCAGGTATGTCCAAAAGTGTAACCAGTGTCAAATACGTGCAGATTTGATACGGGTACCACCAAATAAACTCAATGCAATAAGTGCACCTTGGCCTTTTGCCGCCTAGGGAATGGATGCCATTGGTCCGATCGAGCCTGCCACTTCGAACAGGCATAGGATCATTCTAGTGGCCATAGACTACTTCACAAAATGGGTTGAAGCTGCATCTTACAAGTCTGTAACTAAGAAAGTCGTCACAGACTTTGTCAGAGATCATATTGTTTGCCAATTCAGGGTGCCAGAATCCATCATAGTCGACAATGCCGCCAACCTCAATAGTGACTTAAATAAAGCTATGTGTGAAACCTTCAAAATCAAGCATAAGAATTCCACAGCATACGAACCTCAAATGAATGGAGCCATGGAGGCCGCAAATAAGAATATCAAGAAAATATTGAGAAAGATGGTAAACAACCACAAGCAATGGCACGAGAAATTACCATTTACCTTATTGGGATATCGTACCATAATCCACACATCAATCGGAGCAACTCCCTACATGTTGGTCTACGATACCGAAGTTGTCATTCCCGTCGAGGTTGAAATTCCTTCTTTAAGAATTATACAAGAAGCAGAACTTAGTGATGCAGAATGGAAAAGAAGTCGTTACGAACAATTAGCTCTTATTGATAGGAAAAGAATGAATGCGGTATGCCACGGTCAGCTTTAACAGAACAGAATGTCGAGAGCTTTCAACAAAAGGGTAAGACCTAAACAGTTCACACCGCGGCAGCTGGTGCTGAAGCGGACCTTCCCGCTTCAAGATGAAGCCAAAGGGAAATTTTCACCCAATTGCCAAGGTCCCTACATAGTTTACAGCACTCGTACTCGCAGAAATGGACGGAGAAATTTGGTTAAAGCCTATCAATTCAGACACAATCAAGATATACTATTCTTAGATTGTTTACACTTCTTCATTTGATGTAACTGAGCTACACTTGACCTGATTCCTGTTTAAGAAGGGATACGTAGGCAGCCCTATGGGTTCGGTCACATCTTAATAAAATCTTCATTTTCCCCATGGTCAGAAATTGGGGCAGAATTTTGAGGAGGACCCTCAAAATTCTAGTGCAACGAGTCGCAATATCTCTAAAGTGTCACAGTCATTGGTTCATCAAATTTATTCGATATCGTATATTACTATGTTTTTTAAATAACTACATTTATCAAATGCATGCATATTTTTTAAAAATTTTATTTTTATGGAAGCTAGATGTTACCCAGGGTAACTCAAATAGAATCTCAAGACAGGAAATACAGGAAAGACAGAAGACAAAGGCACGAACCAACCTTTCCCGCAAAACGTACACACATCAAAAATCATAACGACAAGTCGCCAAATGCAAACATGTCTCCAGATAAGAAATACTCTGATATTACTCATTGTCTTTTCTTTGCATGACACTAAGCCATGTCTCTTTAATTGCATGAGACTAAGCATTGTCTCACATTCTGCATGAGGCTAAGCCATGCCTCCTCAATTGTATAAGGCTAAGAATTGCCTTCCATTTGCATGAGACTAAGCCAAGTCTCCTTTCCTTGCATGACACTAAGCATTGTCTCCCATTCTACATGAGGTTAAGCCCTACCTCCTTAATTGCATAAGGCTAAGAATTGCCTTCCATTGCATGATACTAAGCCCTATCTCCTTTCCTTACATGAGACTAAGCATTATCTCGTATTCTGCATTAGTCTAAGCCCTACCTCCTCAATTGCATAAGGCTAAGCATTGCCTTTCCCTGCATGAGACTAAGTATTGTCTCCTATTCTACATGAGGCTAAGCCCTGCCTCCTCAATTGCATAAGGCTAAGAATTGCCTTTCCCTGCATGAGACTAAGCACTATCTCCTATTCTTCATGAGGCTAAGCCCTACCTCCTTAATTCCATAAGGCAAAGCATTGCCTTTCCCTGCATGAGACTAAGCATTGTCTCCTATTCTACATGAGGCTAAGCCTTACCTTCTCAATTGCATAAGGCTAAGCATTGCCTTTCCCTACATGAGACTAAAAATTGTCTCTTATTCTGCATGAGGCTAAGCATTGCATTTCCCTGCATGAGACTAGCACTATCTCCTATTCTGCATCAGGCTAAGCATTGCCTCCTTAATTGCATAAGGCTAAGCTTTGCCTTTCCTTGCATGAGACTAAGCATTGTCTCGTAATTGCATGAGACTAAAGCACTGTCTCCCTTTCTTGCATGAGGCTAAGCGATACCACCTCAACTACATAAGGCTAAGCTCTGCCTTTCCTTGCCTAATACCGAATGCTATTCTACTTGAAATCTATCACTATTTTGCCTTCTCGGGGCTAAGCTCTGCCCCAATGTTATGCAAGACTAAGCTCTGTCTTTTTTTGCTTCTTATATATCCAAGCATCATGTCTTTGCATCTAATGGCTGAAACATCGCCACCTTTTCTAAAGGCGCCATAGTCCGAAGGCATCATCCTCATAGTTTGAAGACACCATGTCATGGCTTGAGGATCTCTCAATATTACACATCATTATTCAAAGGCATCATAGTTCAAAGGCACCATTCTCATGTCCCAAGAACATCATTTCATGGCCTACAAATCCCTTATCACATGATTCATGGCCCGGGATGTCATGGTCTAAGGAAATCATCCTCACCGTCCAAAGACAACCTTCATGATCCCAGAGGAATTTGCATCATATTTAAATTCTTGCAATAATATATATTTGCATGCATAGTGTTTTAAGTTTTGTAGGTAATCCAGGAAGTAACCGTTCTTCAAATAGGAGCAATCCTCACTCCGGTTTCCATTCATAACATTCACATCCTGTAATTATTTCAAAACATAACCGATCACCATCAGTTACCCACTTTTACTCGGTAACCGTTCAGATACCTACCATGTCATAAACCCATAACGTCTCAAATTCATATTCATAACTCCACATAAATCCATATGACACTATCCTTCCCAAAAGAACATTTTTTTGAAACATACAACCATTCCTATAACAACTTTATCGGTCTCGTTCACTGTCGGATCCAGAACTACACACGGTCTGATTCCTGTAACGCCAGCGATATGTAGGCAACTCCTGAACCAGGGTTCGGCCCCCATTTTTAATCACATCATTCCTCGTTCTATTTGGCCAAAATTGGTCATCATTTTCTTTGCCTAACAATTCTTCCATCATTCCCGGGTAAAGAGTGGCGGCTATTAATACCCAATTATTCCCTCATATTTTTAATTGTTATATATATATATATATATTCAAAATGGTACATATGCATCATCAATTAGCTTATAAGCCTATACAAGCATTTTTCATAATTTTAAAAGTCTTTAAATCAATTTATTTCTGCATTTTATTATATAGATATTCAGTAATTATCCTTCAAATTATTTTAAGATGATTTAATCATCTAAACTTAATATTTACACCTAAATGAATTTTTTAAATATTTTACTATATTTTTTATAATTATATTTGTATTTTTAGGGCTAATTGCATATTTTTATAATAATAGCTCATATTCATGTATAATTACATTATTTACGCAAAACAAAATTATATATTTATGATCTTGAGTTATTATTTTTAATCATTTTCGTTCATAAATAATATTTTTATTATTTATTAATTATTTTTGCTCAATATAGGGTGTTTAAATAATAACCCGATTTTAAACCTATTTTCGGACCTAACACACCAGCCAAATACCCCCATACACCAGCCCAGTAACCCCAGTCCAAACCCGTCTAAATAAACCCGACCCAACCCCCTATTAAATCGTGGCCGTTGATCTCTGAGATCAATGGCCCATATCTATTCCCTCCTTTTAATTACCCCAAACACCTAGAAACCCTACCTCATTTCCCTTTACCCGCTGCCCTTGAACTCTCTCAACCTTCCCTTCTCTCTATCAAACCCTAGCCATCATAACCTCTAATCCTCTCCGATTCCGGCTAAAAAAAAATGGAATCAATCGTTGATTCACTTACCTTATTGATCTCCACTCGCTACTGGTTGTTCGTCTGTGGTATTACCTAGTTGCTTGCCTAAACATGTCAAGAAAATCCCATAAAATTGAACAAAAATCGATTCAAATCCGTGACCTTTATGCTATTCCGTCTATATTCATCTTTTTTTCTATTATGGGTACGAATCTCTGTGTATTTTCTGTTAATTCTTATTAACCAAAAACTAGATTTTTCAGATCTCTTTAGATCTAACCAAAATTGGTTCAAATCTCTGATTTTGAGTGTTATTTTGTCTATATTCTTACTGTTATGCGTGAGTTTGATATTCTTTGTTTAGATTCTCCCAAGTTTTTACTTTCCTTAAAAGTTAGGGTTTCCGGATCTCTCTCTTAAAATTGATTTTCAGATCAATTTGCTTGATTATTTACTTGGTTGCTTAAATTACTGGGTTTTCTTGTTTGTTGCTCGATTTTTACTACTATATAAACCCTTCCCCCATTCCCTTTTATACAGACTAGGATCATTATTCTCTCACTAAAAATGAAGTTTTTTTTTACTTTGTGCATGTTTAATATTCTATTCTATTTGGCTCTTGGCCAGCTAAAAGTTGAAAGCCAAGGCCACTGGACTTTTACTTTTCTGACCTCTCTTGGGTGTGAGCACTGGCTGGGTTCTTAAAACCCTTGGAACTCAATACATCCAGAGCTCTAGGTCCTTACTGCAATCGAACAACCACTAGTTAGTTTCTAAGTCCTTATAGTGTTTACTCTATTATATTAAGCATGTTCTTTGAAAATACATGATTTAATGTATTTGTTTGACTCTTTTTTGCCTAATTCTGCCTATGATTATTAGCCTAATGATGTCTCTGCACCTAGCTTAGTTAGTTTGGAAAGAATGAAGCATGCTTAGTTTAGTGTTGCTGATAATTCAAATGTTTTGCTTTAACTACATGGTTTAATCCATGTTTCTTTGGCCGATCCTGAACTTCTAATAACCAATTAATGTTATTAGCATACGCTAACTTGTTTAAGACCTTAATCTGATTGTTATATTCTCCTATAACTATTGTTGCCACTATATGTGTTCTTTCCATGGCCAACATGTACCCCTAATGACTTGTGATCCTTTAAAACCAGTCTACCTTGACTGATACTCTCTATGTTACCTGATCTTGTTTGTAATATAATGTTTAACTCCTGTGTTTAGTATAATATGATCCTTTAAGTCCTAATATGTTGCATTACTTGGTTTTTAATAGTCTAATACCATTGTTTGTTAACTTACAATCCCAAGCGCCTTGTTCCTTATCATATGTCACTCTGCCCAGTGTGTTAATTTGCTTTTGGAACTCATTATGTGATTATCTTATAAGTTTGAAAATGCTTTCCAAACCTATCACTCTACTACTACTTTTACCTGTTATTTCCTATAATGAGTATAATTCTGGGGCTGGCTGAAAACCAAAGCCCTTCCTCCCTTAAGTTTCCTCTATCAACCTCCCTAGTGTGAGCACTGCCCTAAGTTCTTGAAGTGCTTGGGAACTCTAACACACTAGGGTCCAAGGTTCTTTGCCATTGTCCTGAATGCTCCATCCTACCCCCTTTCTACCTACTGAATGAGCCAATGGGCTTATGTACATGGTTGTTTTCTAAATCTTTGATGGCTGGGTTTTGGCTATGAAGATTATTTTCTGGTCTATTGTGAAACTATGTGGACTTGAGGTTGAAGGTCTGGCCTGGCCGGGTATACTTTGGGCCTGCCTTAGGCCTACTATAGCTATTTTGTAATTCTGTAATTTATTACACTTATCGGGCTTGTAATAATGTTGTAATAACAAGTAGGGTGTTAGTAAAATTGGGAAAATGGGTTTATTTTCACGAAACGGGTATGAATCCTGCCTATAGGTGTTTAATTTTCTTGAACATATTATGCTTCTACATGTTTGTTAGATATCAAGCCTATAGGAAATAAAATGACCAATCTTTCAATTGCAGCATATTCACTTGAACCATGATCATAGGACTATATTAGTTTATGTTCAACATATCTGCATTTTAGAAATCATGCATATAGGGTCTTAATTGGTTGATATGTTGTTGTTATAATTACTCACTTAAGAGACATGCCTATAGGAGCAAATTAAGTAATTCTGAATATCTCCCATGGTTCATGTCTATAGGCTTAAACACTTATAATAAGTAATTTTAGTAATCAGTACGCAATACTAGATTCCCTAAAATATATAGTTATCCTGAAAGCATCCTCTAAATAACACCTTGTATCTGAAACTGCCTGCATGTTTGAATTCCAAAGTCACGTAGAAATCATGTTTATAAGGCTTAATAACTTTAACTCATCTCAATTCTGAAACTATCAAACACCTAATTTGTTTTTGTGCATTTGTTGTCTAAGTGTGGAAGCTAACTTGAGCCCTTATTTACTTTTACATGAAGTCCAACTTATTTTATATGTTGCCTAGTTTTCTCATTTTTTAGCAAACTAAGTTAAAGATAGTAATCGGGTAGCAGGAGACGATAGTCTGTGTCCGCTGATATGAGTAACACCCCATCTCGAGGGAGTTACGAAGTATTATTTATGTTGCGCGGGCTGATCCTTTAGGCTAAAAATCTTAGGACCCCCATCCCATCTTACATTAAACTCAAGTATTTTGTTTATTGGTAGATTTTTTATAATAAGCATAACTTCTTATCATTCCCTCTTGTTTTAGACTAATTCATACAATTTGAGTTCGGCTGGGACCCACAGTTGTGGACCTCGAAGAGTGCCTAACACCTTATCTTCGAGGTAATTTGAGCCCTTACCTGATCTTTGGTGATGCAAACTAGCTAAACCAGAGTTATCTGCAAATAGGTGCCCTAACGCACCTCAAACTCGTTAGGTGGCGACTCTCTCTCTTAACACCTTCCTTAAAGAGTTGTCAATGTCGAAACCCGCTTTCGCAAGAAAATGGGGTGCGACGGCACCAGCCTTTCGCTTTACTAATTTTCTTACACTCTTTCCTTTGTCTATAGATTTCTTAAAAACCTTCTCAACAGACTCCTCAGCCACTCTTTCACCAAACTCCTCAACCACTCTCTCAACAAATTTCTCAGCTACTTTCTCACCAGATTTTTCACCCTCGACCTTGCTCAAATCTATTTCACTCATAGATTACTTCCATTTGGAGTTGGGAACAACAAGTTTCTTTGATGACTTAAGAACTACTGAACCAGGTTCCTCTTCTACCTCATTATCAACATCAACAACTAGTGCATGAGGCACTACCTTCTCATTTATAACCTTTCCATCTTTCACGAGTCTCCTCTTTTTATTTTTATTTTTATTTTTCCTTAAAACTGACTCAAGTTCATCCTTCTCCTGCAACCTAGTGATAGGTCTCTTAGAAGTTGACCCCTGGGGAGTTGCCTTTCTACTCCTGATACTAATGAAATCAAATCCCCACCCTAGGGTCGGGACTACGGGCTCACGTAGCCCTTGCGATATGGCTCCAAGTATACAAAAGGCGGTATTCAAGCCTTAATTAATCCGATATATTCAGAGACTCAACATGAGCAATTCAACAACTCGCACGAAACCAGGGTCGGAACTCCGGGCTCACCAAGCCCTCAAAAAATAACTTCGGCCTCATCAAGCCCCCAGAAACAGCTTCGAGCCCATGAAAAGTTGTCTTCAAGCAAAATAACTTGGAGAAAGCCACCAATCTCCACGCACTGGAAAATTCAAAACTATAAGACCCTAACGAGCAGCCTCGACAAAACCAGATCTATTCGCTGTAAGTCCTCAACAGGAATGGAAAATGTAAGACCTCAATAGGCATGAAAAATACCGTAGTTTAGGCTATACGTCGCATTTGTAAGAATCCTTAAAGGGTATACCCTCAGCGCAAACACCTAAAACTGCCTCTCGGGATCAAAAATGGCCCTGGCCAAATGCACACGACTCTGATCGAAACGGCTGCTACAGCCCAAAAAATGTGACTCGGGGACGCCCGGCTGTTGCTAAAAAATCCTCCTAATCTACTTCGGAAAGAACCAATTAAACACAGGCTTCCCTCAATAGGCAAAAAATGAGTCCCGACCACGTGGGCTCCAAAATTGCAAAAGCATCGATCTACTCGACCTATGAGCTATGAACCTTCCGAGGTGCTCAAAACTTTGCTGACTACGACTTGAAATCAAGGTTCTTTTACAACCGACAACGGGTCAAACAAAATAATCAATAAGACCTTAACGAGAGGAAACAAAGCCAACAAAAAGCCTCCGAGCCTCACATCAAATAGCATAAGTGCCATTATCGCCGGCTAAGCAAAGCTTCCGGGCCTCACATCAAAAGGTCTCTATGACCGAAAGGCGTAAGAGCCATTGTCTCCAGCTTGAAAATTGGCAACTTGAGGATTAAAGTGAGCTCGAATTGTGATCCGATTCGGAGACCGGATCTAAAATAGTAAACCTAAGCAAAGCCTCCTGGCCTCACATTAAAAGGTCCCTGCGACCGAACAGCGTAAGTGCCATTGTCGCCGGCTAAGCAAAGCCTCCAGGCCTCACAACAAAAGGTCTCCATGACCAAAGAGCGTAAGTTCCATTGTCGACGGCTAAGCATGCCTCCGGGCCTCATACTAAAAGGTCTCAATGACCAAGCAGCAGAAAGTCCACCATCGCTGGCCAAAAGCTCAGATGAGATTTAAGGGTCAATTACAGCTCGAGTTGCAACACGACTCGGAGACTAGACCCAAAAATCATCATACTCCCTAAAGCATGACATCAATGCCGTTTTCGCCAACTGGAACCTCCAAAAAGATAAAAGGGTCAATTACAACTCGAATCGCAATGCGAATCGGAGACTGGACCCTGAAAATTGCCAAACAACCAAGGGCAGAGAGTGAGAATCATTATTGCCAGCCCAAACGGGCTCAAGAGTAAGATAAGCTCGAGTTGGATCCCGACTCAGAGACTGAATTCGAGGGCAATTCAATCATAATATGCCTAAAAGCACGGCCCAAACGATGCTATCAACGGCGGAGACAAATCTCCAGGTCGGACGCTTGCAAAATCGCTTCAGTCCAGGAGCGCAAAGGTTCATCACCATCCGCCCATACAGGCGGGAAAAAGATGGAAGGCTGATCAAAGCTTGAGCAGTAGCACGACTCAGGGACCTGTTCCAAAAATCGGTCTACGAGATCGAGAGAAACAATGGAAAAAAGGTACAAAAGGAATAATGCTTTAAAATTCTTCTTGCATTACATACGACAAAAACATTCTCCACCTACAGGCATGTCATGCATGCGCCAGAAACAAAGTTACAAAATGGTAGAATCTATATTTTGCACCAAAGGGCTAAGACAAATCGAGATCGCCCTCTACAACACCCACGAGGAGTGACCGAGCGGTACGCTCGTCTGCCCTTGCTTGAGCGAACTCCTCCGAGAGAATAAAGCCTCTCGCTCCAACTTTATCTAACACTTCTCTCCGGGATCGGCAGTGAATATATTCCTCGATACTCTTCTCATGATCAAGGGCTTGCCTCAACTCAGATTGAGCGTCAGCAGCCTCCTTTATGCAAATCGCCATCTCACGATCTGTCGTGGTTTAGCTTAGTGCCACTTCCGCCCGAGCATCAATTACCTCGGCCCTGACCTTCGACAGGTCAGACTCCAGTCTCTCAATCATATCCGCCTGAACCTTGGCGTTACCATAGGATAAGTTGAGCTGGGCCTCGAAGGCAGGGATCGTAGTTGAGGCACTCTCCTCCTCCAAAGCTTGAGCCCGCACTTGGCCCCTTAGCTCCTCGCAAGCTACCCTGACACGGTTCATGTCACCTTTAAGGTACTCTAAGGCCTCTGCCTTTTTCTGCAGCTGATATGGTAGAAAGAAATTAGCCTTAAAATCATAAAGAAGCGACGAACGCACTGCAAAAAATCATCTGCTCCATCAAATAGCTCTTATAATTTAAGCTCTGATATGCCTCATATCGCCAATGCTGCCGTTCAACTTATTTCTCCTTGCAAAGAAGCCTAAGGGATTCTCCCTCATCCCGAATCCTTTGGAACTAGGCCTTTTAACGAGACAACTCAGACTTAAGCCTATCACGGGCCTGCTCAGGGAAGATTCAATAAGAGGAGGAAGATGCGGGATATGAAAAAAATATGCACTAACTTACCGTGAAGTGAAGATGGTAGATTTCCTCCAGATCAGAACACGCCTCTGATGGCACTGCTCCTGCAACCCTAGAAGAACCGACCCCAGGCATAACATGCTCACTCGAGGAAGCCATTTGCCGAGAAATAGGTGTCCCGAGGACAGCCAACTCGGGTGATGCCCTATCTTAAGAAACATTAGCCCGGCCAGCGCCACTAAAAGATCCTTCGCATGATAGGCCCCAAACCCTCTTGCTGCTACCGTCTCTCAGCCCGGAGGGCGAAGAATCCATCTCCTCTTTGGGAAATTACTGCCTCGCCCTGAAGAACCACCCGATATCTACAAAAACAACAAACCCAGCATAAACGAGATAGGAAAATGACACCTTGAGTACATATTAGTGGGAGAAAATCAATATACACACGTACCTTGATGGTTCACTCCCAACGCGAGACATAGCTCGCCACCTACGTTCGTGGCAAGACGAATGGGTCACCAGCCTCCGAACCCAGTCGAGCAAATAATAAACTTGGCCCGGTGTCCACGAAGTTGCTGCAACAAAGGAAGTAACACTTATTAATTGGCTGATTTTTGCCGTGAACAAAATCTAAAGGAATGGCAAAGTGCCTCACTTACATGCGTGATTCCACCCTTTGGGGAAAGGCAGAAACTCCACAGAAATAATATCGGTCATCTTAACTCGGACAAACCAACGAGCCCACTCTCGATCTCTGCCTTCCTCATCATTAGCAATAAAGGGCATGAGCGAACGACCCCTCAAGGTTAATAGTCCTCGATGGTGAAAGGGCGGTATAGCCTAATAAGATGATCGAGCGTGAATTCAAGCCCGGCTTTTTCCGCAAAGAATCCATCATCAGCACCGTTCGCCAAAACGACGGATGAATCTGCGCCAGGGTAACCCGATACTTCAAGCAAAAATTGAGCACGACCTTATCAAGAGGACCAAAGGCAAAGGGGTATAGGTACACACTCAAAAACTAGTCAGTTGAGTCCGTGATGACTTCACTGGGGGAAAGCACCCGCAATGTCATCCCCTCACTCCACCCACAGTATCGCCTCGCCATCTCCAGGTATTCCTCTCTTACCAAGGATGTCGACTCCAAAGCGAAACCCTTCGACTCTCCAGTGCCGGGAACAACATTCTCTGTCCTTTGCCCCGATTCCGAAGTCATTGTCATGACTAAAGCAGAACTAAAAAAATAAAGTAAAGAAGCACATATGTTTTTCGTGCTTTAAAAGATAGGGATCCCTATGTCGAAATGGAAGAACAGCTGCCCAAAAATAGTGAAGTCTCGCAAAAAGGCCGAAGCCACCCCTCTTATATACAAAAGTCAACAGCGAAGTCACCTGCCAGATGTAATCTCCAGGAAGCCAATGGCCTCGGTACGAACAGACGGGTTGATTCCTGACCCAGGAAATATCCTCCAACGGATAACTAAGCTTGATGGATCGCGCAACTTATCTCCATGCTCGAGACAAGAGGGAGGTGCACCCGGGATCGCTATTCCCTCTCCGGAGGAGCAAACCCTGGGATCTCCGATCTCTAAATCTCCACGAGGTCCCAAATAAGCACCCCGAATATAGGCAAGCTCCTCAAATGGAAGCCAACCTTACACTCTCTGAAAGAATCATCCACATCAAGATCAACAGGGCCCACTGAGGCACCCAAGGATGATCTTCATCCAGGGTATCGTTCCCGAAGGCCCCAAAATTTGATGCAAGATCTCCAAACAATCCTGCAAGCCCCGACAACTCAAGCTTATCCGATCAATCCTCCATCAGTCCAAAGCAAGACCACAAAGAAAGTGGGAAGAACCTTGCCAATTAGCCAGAGACCATAACGAGCTATCATGGCAAGCTACGATGGCCCATAAATTAAAGAAGGCATTCAAAAATCCCGAAGGGCATAAAAGCAAACAGACACCAAAAGAGATGCAAAAGTCTATCTCATGCGGCCTAAAAAGGACCGTCTACATCCAGATCAATTAGGGCTCCGGGGTACCCGAAGGCAACCTACATTCGGAAGCATTATCCCCGAAAGCACCG